>CM030360.1:331032896-331155396 GCA_017893485.1 Hemerocallis citrina | reverse complement strand
TGTGTGACATGTGCGGTCACACATGGCTCACTAATGAGGAGACCCCCATCAGATATAATTAATAGAGATTATATTCTAATTATAGGACAAAAGCCAATCTATCCGAGTGGTTAAAGAGATGGACTTTAAATCTAATGGGCCTAGGTTTCAAACCTGTTGTTGATGTTTTATTTTTCATTTTTATATTTCTATTTATTTTTATTATATATATATATATATATATATATATATATATATATATATATATATATATATATAGGGAAACTTTCCGTTGCACACCAGCCCAGTGTGCAACCCCGTGCGCACTGCTTGTAGACCGTCCGATCACTTGTATCCATCTTGATCTAGATCCAAGGGCTGGTGTGCGCTCCCGCTCATCTGTTAATGTTGGGGGGGTATAATCGGAATTTCACCCCCCCAAATACACCTGGCTCCTTCTCATCCCTATCTCCTTTCCCTATCGTATCCCGCTCCTCTCCTTCATCCTCTTCCTCAACGTAAAAAAAAACCCTAGCCCCAATACCATCTCCTTCCACCTCAAACGATCGGAACCCATCGAAAATTTGCAGCTCCTTCTAAACCCTATCTCCTTTCCCCCTCTCTCCCGCTCACCTCCTTCCTCCTCTTCGTCATCGTAAACAAAACCCTAGCCCCCAAAATCATCTCCTTCCTCCTCAAATGATCGGAACCCATCAACCCTGTCTCCTCTCCTCCTCGTGACGTGAGCAAGATCTTGACACTCATTTCAATTTCTCATCTCTTTCTCCTCCATTTGTCATCGTTAGTGAATGTATTTTTATTTTTTTTTTACTTGATAATGTTGGGAAAAGAACACATTTTTTTGATTTTGGTTTGAAAATTAATTTGGTATTGTCGAAATTAAATCCGAAATCCTGATTGTCCATGGTTATTGAAGGTATGTTTGTCAAGTATTTCATATGAATATGTAGTTCTATATTTTAGTAAATTCATGCAGGTAGTTGTAATACCCCGCAAAAATAGCATATGGCTATTTTGCATTGTAATCCGTGCGCAATTGAGAATTGCACACGATTATGTATTTTTTTAATAACAATTGATTGTTATTGAGAAATATCAGATATATTGTCAATCTTATTTTATGCTTTTGGAGGGTTATTATGAGACAATTTTATATATTTTTGATTCTTAGTATTTTAAAGAGTGAGAGTTGGGGTTTATTTGAAATGTATTGCATCTTTGGGATTTATATGTAATATTCCCCTTATATTATTTAGTTATCTATTTATTTATTTATTTTTTATAAAACCCCACCCCACCTTCTCCTTCTCCATTTTTCTTTCTTCCTCCCCGTTTCCTTCCCAGCCGAAAGAACCCATCGAAACCTTCGACCGATGCTTTCCCCACCCAGAATCCACCTTATTTCTTCGTCAAATCCAAATTAAATTGGGGGGTAGACTAATAGAAGGATTCTCTACATCATGGCGGTGTCCGTTTTTCGAAAGGACTTCGGAAAGGTAAACCCTAGATTTTATTATCGTATGAAATTTAGTGTGGTTAATTTATTTTGAGTAGGAGTATTATGGTAGGAAGATTAGGAGATGTTGGGAAGGGTAGATGTGAGAAATTAGCAAGTTGTTAGAGAAATTGCAAGTTGTTAATAAATTAGGGTTTTGGGTAATGGGGGAGTAAGTATATGAGAACTTGTCTCTTTTATGGTCATAGAATTTTTGTTGAGCCATTAGGTTATTTTAGGGATGATTTTTGTTATTGTTTGGGAAATAAAAATCTCATAGGATTTTGATTATTACGTGCATCGCGCGTGTGTATCCCAGGCGTTCAATAAATGCTTGTGTGATGTTTGGAATAGAGTTATTAGCTTTTGTGATTGGTTGGATGATTTGAGTTTTAATTACTTTGAAATTTGATGATAGGATATACTAGCGGCTTTGGATGCGTGGTGGCGCTTCGAGCCTTCGTGAGATAATTTGTGAGTATGATATCTTTTATTTTACGCACATAGTGCGTTGTGGAAATTTTAAATTATGAATTGCTGTGTATTTCCATTTTTGTATCTTAGTGTAGCATGGATGTTTTGAGTTAAGGACTGGTGTGGACACTCTTGTATGTGTCCACAACTATAGGTTAAATTTCATAAATTATCGAGGTTGGTTGATACCTCAAAATAAATTGTGGAGTGCAGCTGGTCTGAAAGGACAGAGCTGAAGCCGATTGCTTTTGGAGGAAGTCGAAAAGGTCATAACCAATTGTATATGTATGATCTTGCTATGAACCTTTGAGAGTAGTTTTCGGTACGAGTTTATTTGATGATTCTCAAGTTTTAGAATTTTAAAGGATCGTTTGATGAGGCTCCAACAATAAGCCGTATACAGTGGTAAGGAAGAGTTGTAGCTCATCATGTGAAATGAATCTAGATGCAAATTTTGGACACAATGGAATGGTATATGTGTAGATTGAGAATCTCAAATTTCATGAGCAAACTTCTATGATATTGAAAAGGTGCAGCGAGTGCAAGAAGAATATACTATTGAGAGTATATGAGGTTTTGTAGTATTAAGATGATTGAATTCGAGGAAATGGTTAGCTGGAAGGTTGTAGACTAAAGCTTCCTGAATGGGTAGTATCAAGCAATTCTGTATTGTGTGTTGGAAGTAATGGACGTTGCAACCTATTGTTTAGACAAAACTTCAAATTTAAGTCACTCGGGGACTTGAGCTCTTAAATGTTTGAGGGAGTTGCCACTAGGGGATTGCTGTGGGTCTCCCTACCCTTCCAGAAATCTGATTGTGTTGAATTCCGATGAGCGTAGCTTGGGTCACAGCTACTGCTAATTCTTGAGTTATTTCATCGGACAATTGATGAGGAGCCCTCTGCATACCGCAGTGTGGTGATCATAAGCTATCGGGTTTTAATGATGTTTAGCATTTCATTTGAGACTTAGATAAGTTCATGTGCTTAGTACTCATCGTGGACACGAACGGGTCGTACGGGCTGCGGTCCGGTGAAATACGATGCTATAGGTATGCTGCGGTATATCTTTAAGTTCGTCATGGCTGTTGAACGGGATCCGGGTATAAGCTGGTGGACACGAACGGGTTGTACGGGCTGCGGTCCGGTGAAATACGATGCTATAGGTATGCTGCGGTATATCTTTAAGTTCGTCACGGCTGTTGAATGGGATCTGGGTATAAGCTGGTGGACACGAACGGGTCGTACGGGCTGCGCTCCGGTGAAATACGACGCTATAGGTATGCTGCGGTATATCTTTAAGTTCGTCACGGCTGTTGAATGGAATCCGAGTATATGCTGGTGGACACGAACGGGTCGTACGGGCTGCGGTCCGGTGAAATACGATGTTATTGTAACTCCTGTTTTCATTAATACGTATTTTAGAATTATTTTTCCGTATTTAAATTCTCAGCATTTTATAACTATTTTTCCCTAATTGATTTTATTAAGTAAACTATTTTATGAAACCCAATTGTCTATTAAAAGCCTAAATTCGTATTTGATTTGATTTCATTATATTTAATCTGAACCCAAAAGATTGGCCCAAAATCCTAATTGTTTATTTAAATATTTTGAGCCCCTTTTGAGCCCAAGCCCAAATCCAATAACCCAGGACCCATATAATTGTACAGATTATCTACCCGTATACAATTTCTTCCCACTTTTTACCACTCTTCAATCCCGTACCTCAACTCCTCCCACTTTACCTGCACACTCCCTCCATAATCTAGCAACATCCCCACTATCTCTAACTACCCCCATTATAATAACTATTTTATTATTCTTTAAACAAACCCACACCACACACCCTTTCTCCCCCGTTCTCTCTCTCCCATTCAACCTCTCCTTCTCTATTTCTTTTTAACCAAAACCGAGAACCCACAACAACCAACTCTCCTCCTTCGTTCAAACCTTGAGCACCGTTCGCCATTCCCACTCGCCCTCTCTCCAAGCACCAGACCTCGTCAGCCAACCGCGTCGCCTGCGCAGTCCCTTAACCTCCGAACCCAAGCTCCATTTCGCCTCATCTTCCTCGACAGCTCCGTCTCCTCTGTCGAGCGACTCTCCTACTCGACCCCACCTACGCTCACTCTCCACCGCATGCCACCACAGTCGAAGCTCACCTCCATCTTCGTCCTCCTCCGAAGCCCCACCGAAGTGCCATACTCCTCCGCCGCTCGCCTCGCTCCACCGCTGGCACCATTGCCGCACCCCATCGAGTTTGCTCACCCTCAACCTCGATGCTCCTCAACCGTCGCCCTCCCTGCCAGCGAATTCCGCCATTGCCAATCACCTCGACCTCAAGCTTCGACTTCACCATCGTCGAACCCAACACCTCACCACTGCCGCTCAGCCCCGCCATTGCCACAACCTACGCGAAGCTTCCACACACACCGACGTCCACCGAAGACTCCTTCTTCCATCGTCTTTGCCGTTGAACACTCGAGCCTCCGCCTCCTTCTCGTCCTCCTCTGGTTCGAACGAAAACAGAGCCTCCGCTCCTCCAAGCACGCCGTCGTCCCTGTCCCCGAGTTCTCCCTCTGCCATTGCCATCGAGCTTCGCCCTCGAGCTCGTCGATAGCCATCACTTCGTCTCCATCTCTTCTCACTCGAGCTCCGACCTCAAGCGCCTCCGCCTTCTCCCCTCCGTCGTCAGTCAGTCGCGCGCCGCGCCGTCGCTCCATCGTCGCCAGCCCCCGTCGAGCTCCTTCTCTCGCCGTCGCACTTTGACATCGTCGTCAGTCACAGTCTCTCTCTCTCTCGCCCGCTCTCCCTCTCTCTCTCCCACTGTGTTGAATAAGGTGAAGAAGAAGAAGGGGATAACACAATGTGTTATTGGTGTTCCTGTTGTGTTTGGGATTCACTTGATTTCTGTTTGGGGGGTATTGAGTTGTGTTGGTGTTGTGTTGGAGTTTGAGGATTGTGTGGCGTGATGTTGTTGGATGTTGTATTAGTGGTTGGTGTTTGTAAGAAGAGCCCGATCCAGTGTGTGGAGAATTGGGGTGGTTGTTGAAGAGTTGCTGTTTGGAGTTTGTGTTGAGGGTGTTTGCTGTTTTGGAGTTGCGAATGAGTTATTGCTGAAGCGAAGTTGGGTTGTGTAGGCGCTGTTCTGGTGTGGAGTTGGGATTTGCTGTTTGGTATTTTAGCGCGCGGTCTTCGCATGCGTTCTTGGGATTGCTCCCCGGGATTCTGATCCTGTTATTCTGGTGATTCTAATCTAACCGTCTACAAAAGGCAAGTCCACTTGAACTCTTTTATTTATTCTAGTTCAAGCTTAATTGACCTCTTATGCAAGTAGTTCCAATTCATTTATCGTTAACTTTGCCTTCTGTCCCTTCTCGTTAGGAGTATCGAGAGTTTACACGAGCTAACCCGACGTACTCTTGACCTCTTATAATTACCCATTGACTCAAACCTAAGCCTGCATACAAAATTGACATAAATAAAAGGACTAGAATTGCATATAAGGAAAATGAATGGTGATTGAATACATTGATTGATTGAAAATATCGTGACTTGAACAATGACATCGTGAATTGACTCGTACATTGCAAAATCCATTCTAATTGATGTATAATAGTGTAATGCATTTCATGATACAATTGCATGTTAATTATCGACTTGAATGAACATATAGGTGATGGCTTTTTATAAGTTACTGCTGCATTGTCTGTCTTGTACTGAGGTTTCGACCCAGTTATATTAGAAATCAGTTAAAATAATATAAAGAGAATTATTGTGTTAGATTTACTACTTCCTGTTTATTACTATGAAATGCATCATGTTGCTGCATTCGTATCATTCCCTTGATATTCTTATACACACTTGCATGGACATGAATGACTCAATAATAAAATACTAAACAAGCCGGGGTTAATAAGGGTTGACTTAGTAGTTTATAGTCTCAGAAAATGTATTCGGTAAGGCCTATTGTGATATCGTATTGACGTGGAAGGAGAAGTATTGAATGTGAATGATTGATTGGAAATTGAAAATTGTGAATGATTGATTGGAAAATGGAAATTGAAAATTGTGAATGATTGTTATTGACACCGAGTACACGCTCTGCAGATCCCACCACTATGTCTCAAACGAACACTGTTTTGCGTGTACCGAACCTGTGGTATGGGACGCAGTAGTACGTGCACTAGATAGGAAAAATGACACTCTAATGAACTAAAATTGACACGTATATACTTGATTAAGACCATTGTTTATTAGTACCATTATTGTCTTTGCAATTTGATCTTGACTCATATTCCTTCATGTACCTTACTCCTTTAATCTCTGCTTTCACTACTTGCTGTCCGTACTTGCTCTAAGGACAAATTATTCTTTCTTTTTAGATGAACAAGTACAGGTGTACAAGGAGAATTTCCAGAAGGCATTGATGAGCAGTTCTTCTACAGTTGAAGCAGGAGCCTCTTGAACTATTTAGTAAGTTCCTATGTTCCAGATTTGGTTATTGAATTTCATTCTCGTTTATGTGATTATTATGTTTCTGCGTGGTTGTGATTCATTTTTCTTATATTGTTGAGCTAAGACTGGTACAACTTATGGATGATATGAGTTGGCGTACTTATATCATTTGCTGGGCCTCAGTTACGTGCCTGTGTTCCTGTATTCCGGGAAGCAGGGCGTGACAGTTATAGGTATGCTGCGGTATATCTTTAAGTTCGTCACGGCTGTTGAACAGGATTCGGGTATAAGCTGGTGGACACGAACAGGTCGTACGGGCTGCGGTCCGGTGAAATACGATGCTATAGGTATGCTGCGGTATATCTTTAAGTTCGTCACGGTTGTTGAATGGGATCCAGGTATATGCTGGTGGACACGAACGGGTCGTACGGGCTGCGGTCCGGTGAAATACGACGCTATAGGTATGCTGTAGTATATCTTTAAGTTCGTCATGGCTGTTGAACGAGATCCAGGTATATGCTGGTGGACACGAACGGGTCGTACGGGCTGCGGTCCGGTGAAATACGACGCTATAGGTATGCTGCGGTATATCTTTAAGTTCGTCACGGTTGATGAACGGGATCCAGGTATATGCTGGTGGACACGAACGGGCCGTACGGGCTGCGGTCCGGTGAAATACGACGCTATAGGTATGCTGCGGTATATATTTAAGTTCGTCACGGCTGTTGAATGGGATCCGAGTATATGCTGGTTACACGAACGGGTCGTACGGGCTGGGTCCAGTGAAATACGGCGCTATAGGTATGCTGCGGTATATCTTTAAGTTCGTCACAGCTTTGAACCCAACCATGTCATACTATCAGGAACAGGAAGTAGACCAATTTAGAATGCATTGCATAGCGAGGGTTCGAATCCCTAAACTTGGAGACAACGGCTTGATTTGGAAAGTATGTAGTATGGGATGCATACATTTTCAAAGTCTCGCTTGCATTAGACTAAGTACGTTGGCTTGACCTGGGTCACATGTAGTATGGGATGCATGTGTATCCAGAATCTTGCTGATATTAGATTAAGTGCATCTGTTCTATACTCTGTATTGTTGCATTAGACTCAGGTCATGGCATACACGAACACTAGAAAATTAGGATACACGTTATTTTCCATTCAAGCCAAATTGTGAGTGTGATAGTTGAACTGTGTAATGAGTGTGAAAGTGATGTATTGCGAGACGTGATAATGTGTTGTAAGAATGAATGAATGCGGTGTTATGTGATATGAAATTGGGAAGGAATATAAGTCGTGAGTCTGTAATTGCAAATGAATGGTAAATGAGGTGCAGTTATGTGAAAGTAGCATTGTGTGAATGTAAAGCTTTATGAGAGAATAAAGCTACAGGAATATTTGTGTAAGGCGTAAAGGGATGGGCCTTAAGCGACTGCTTTGGAAATGATTTCTAAATTAAAGTTAAGTATGTTTGTGAGCAGGTGTGGATATGCATACAGAAAGTGATGCAGTGAGTATTTGATGGGAATTTTGATTTATGATATTTACATGTTCAGGTTTATCTTGGTATTCGTAAGTTCATTCTGTTTTACTTATAAGATTAATTTATTTGCTTATTAATAGATTAAACTCACACCAGAAATGGCTAACCCCTTAGTATTTGGGGGGTTATGTAGCGCCCCAAATTTCTAATATGAGAGCTTAGAAAATAAGTGGCGAAATCCCAGCAATCCACTTCAATAGAACAATAAACACCAACAACACCACTAAAATTCTTCCTCTTTATTACAACAATTATTACAATTACAGCGGAAGTCTAAACATCTCAACACATTAATATTTTATTTACAACTCAATAATGATCTCAAATATCCTTTACAGTTTTACACCAATCACGAAATAATCCAATTATCTCAAATTGCCCACTCAAGCATCCAACCTCCAATCTAGGCAATAACCTGCAACATGTGAGGCTAGAGTTGAACCCTAACCCCCAAACTAAAGGGGTCAGCCATAAAAATGGTGTGAGTGGTAACCAATCAAACCAATAGCATAAATGAACTTAAAACATGATATCCAACAAATAATAATCAAACACCAAAGTATGAAGTAACAATAAAAGAGTAATGGGTGATACCAAAACCAAAAGCCAAGTGTGTAAAAACAGGAAAACCGAATGCATAAAAGTGATTCAAGAAAACATCATGACTACATGCTGACAACGATGACTACTAAGAGATGAAGATAAACTATGATAATTTGCCCATGCTTGATAATTCCGGAGATTGATCCCACATCACAGCTATTTTCCCTGGATAATTCAGGAGATCATCCCACATCTAAACATAGATTCCTTATCACAATAATACCCCAAAAGCGTCGCCTCGACTCCGATAATTCCGTAGTTCAATCCCACATCTCAAGATAATTACTTGGATAATTCCGGAGAAGTACCCCACATCTCAGGTTAACTACCTGGATAATTCCGGAGATAAATCACACATCACAAGTTAAGTACTTGGATAATTCAGGAGATTAAATCCTACATCAAAAGCCATACTGAGGTGCATAACTCAAGTTCCCATTCGTCATGACACTACTAATGCCTGTCCTTATTAGTTTGGGTTACTGAACAAATCTCCTAGAGTAGTGTACCCTACCGGACTAAAAATCTGAATAACTGAAAATTTGCCTCGAGGGGCCTCAACAAATAACTGAACAAACACCGGTATACTAGGGTCACCTACCTCTAGAGACTCAAAAACAAATATCTGAACAAATTTCCACTAAACAAGTGGCTCAACAAAATATCTCAAAATCATGTTCTTAACTGAACATCTCAAAACAAATACTTAACTGAACATCTTAAAATCAAACACTAATCAAAATATCTCAAATCAGATACAAAGATCCTTCAGGACCAGTCAACTGCATAATGGACCAGTCGACTGTCCAGAGAACATATTCCAACATTTTACAAAATAAACTAAGGCATAATCAGTCGACTTACCAAGGGGTCAGTCGACTGCCCCGAGACAAAGACAAATAATTCTCATCAAAAATATTCTAAGTATTTGAGTCGACTGAAGGGTCATAGGTCGACTGTCCCGAAAGGACTGAACAAAATCACAAACAGAGGATCAGTCGACTGACCTCAGTCTAGGTCGACTGTCCCGAACAAATCTCAAGACTCAAAATACACAGTAGGCTCGTACCAGTCGACTGCTTCGCAGTCCAGTCGACTGTCGGCTACAGATTTACAAAAAGTATAGGTCTGAACACAAATCAAACGAGAGTATTCTAAGGAGTCATCGATCATAAAATTAATTTATATCCAGACAAATAAACAATTCTCAATCATCTCCATCATGGTTACATTACTCAATCAATCAATTTCTCCAATCTCATATTCTCATGATCTCAATTCTTAATTCTCCCATCAGGGTTTTTCTCAACAAAATGTCTTCCATAACTTAATCCAAATCTGATTTACAACCATAAGATCCAGGTGTTTACCATCTAATCATAACAAAATCAATTCTTAATATGTCTCTCAACAATACGATCTCATAGATCAACATTTCCTCAACAAATCTTAATATTTTCTCATACATGGTTCAAATATCAACAAGAGTTCTCATCCTCCATAACAAATAAAAGATCCATACTATACATTCAATGGGACTAACAAAATAATGGCATAATGATCACAAACAAGCATAACAAGATCTTACGTCATTCATCAATCAAGACAAACAAAACAAGCAAAGCAACACAAAACAACAAAACAAACCACTCACCTTTGATTTGATGAAAATCCGCCAAAAGCTTTCTCCTTGCTAGATCCAAGAATCCTTCTTTGTTCTTCAAAATCCAAAATTCTGTGAGTTCTCAATGACGGCTGGGGGAAAGGATTTCCCTTATATATGCCGGATAGAATATTAGGGTTATATTCCCTCTTTACAAAATAATCCTTTCCAAAAGTACATCTCACATATATAATCCTTTTCTGGAAAATTAAACCAAATATCATTTAAATTAGGATCTAATAGAAAAATATATTTTTAAACCTCAACAAGTGCTGATCGGAATGTCCAGCAAATGCATTTTGCACTTCAACCCTCAAAATGTCAATTTTGCAAATAAGTCCTTCTTTTCTCAAAAATTGCAAATAGTACTAATTAATTTCAGAAAAATCTGGAAAAATACTAAATAATCTTCAAATAATAAATAATGATTTTTCATAAAGAAAACTAAATTTTCCAAACTTCTGAAAAGTCATTTGCACGTGTTTTGCACGTGTACAAAAGATAAATCTTTTAGAAAATATTTATCAAATACTCAAAATCATTTAAAATTCATTTTCAAATAATTAAAATAATATTTGAAAATACGGGGTTCTACATCACTCCCTCCTTAGAAGAGTTCTGTCCTCAGAACTACTACTAATGAGTTCAAACACATACCAACAAAAGGAAACAATACTTCATAGATAGATCATAATCCAAATAATTTCATATAACATCACAATCAAATTAAAGATTACATTATGTATCAATCAATAGTTCAATCATTCAAAGAATTCCATTCACATACAAGAAATACATTCATTCAAACAATTCAGGAAAATCATTCAGCATGCGATCCTCTGGCTCCCAAGTAGCCTCCTCGAACTGTTGATTCCTCCACAATACCTTGACCATAGGTATCACCTTGCTTCTAAGGACTTTCTCCCTACGATCAACGATCTCAACAGGCTGTTCCTTGTAGCTCAAGTTCACCTGTAGATCTTCGGGAACTTCCACCAACTGATGCTTCTGATCGGCCACATACTTCCTCAGTAATGATACATGAAACACATCATGTACTTGCGCTAACTCCTCTGGAAGTTTCAATCTGTATGCGGTCTTGCCAATCCTCTCCACGATCTTGTACGGACCAATAAACCTCGGCGCCAACTTGCCACCCTTACCAAATCTGATCACTCCTTTGGTCAGAGAAACCTTGAGAAAAACTGCATCCCCAACCTCAAATTCCAAATCTCTTCGTCGAGTGTCAGCATAACTCTTCTGCCGACTCTGAGCTTCAACTAATCTCTTGCGAATCAGCTCAATCTGCTCTGACGTCTGTTGCACGATCTCAGGACCATACATCTGCCTCTCGCCAACCTCATACCAACATACAGGTGTCCTGCACCTCCGTCCGTACAAAGCCTCATACGGTGCCATCCCAATACTTGCATGGTAACTGTTGTTATAGGCAAACTCAACCAATGCCAAGTATCTCTCCCAACTACCACCAAAGTCCATAACACAAGCTCTCAACATATCTTCCAGCACTCGATTCACCCTCTCCATCTGACCATCTGTCTGCGGATGAAATGCTGTACTGAAATCCGTCCTGGTGCCCAAAGCTGCTTGTAGACTTCTCCAAAACCTTGATGTAAACCTCGGATCTCTGTCAAACACAATCGAAACAGGAACTCCATGAAGTCTCACAATCTCTTCAATGTATAACTCAGCCAATTTCTCTATTGACCAAGTAATCTTCATGGCTAGAAAATGTGCCGACTTAGTCAATCGGTCTACAACAACCCAAATCGAGTCATTGCCCTTCGAACTCCTCGGCAAACCCGTAATAAAGTCCATGCTGATATTCTCCCACTTCCACTCTGGAATGGGTAAAGGCTGCAACAAACCTCCAGGTCTCTGATTCTCTGCCTTGATCTGCTGACAAGTCAGACACCTTGCCACAAAATCTGCTACATCTCGCTTCATGCCAGACCACCAAAAGTGGGGTTTGATATCCCTGTACATCTTCGTACCTCCTGAATGAACTGATAACAATGTGCTGTGTGCCTCCTGCAAGATACTCTCTCTCAACTCTGCATCATCTGGAACACACAACCTCTCACCCAACCAAAGAACTCCATCTTGGACACGAAATTCTGATAATTTGCCTTCTGAAACCTGCTGCAACATCTTCTGGATCTCTGCATCTGATCTCTGACCTTCCACAATCTTCTCTCTCAGGGACGGCTGCAGCCTTAACTGAGCCAAAGATGACCCTAAACCTCGCAGTACCACCTCGATACCTGCCTGATCGATCTCTGCTGCCAATTCTCTTCGAGTAGTGATCAACCTTGACAAACTACTCTTCCTGCTAAGTCCATCAGCCACTACATTCGCCTTGCCCGGATGATACTTGATCTCAGGACGAATGTCTTCCAATACCTCCAACCATCTTCTCTGACGAAGATTCAAATCTCTCTGCTGATAGATAGACTTCAGGCTCTTGTGATCAGTGTACATATTGACCTTCTCACCATAAACATAATGCCTCCACAGCTTCAAGGCATAAATGATAGCTGCTAGCTCCAAATCATGCGTCGGATAATTCTTCTCATGCAGACGCAACTGCCTCGAACCATAAGCAATGACCTTGCCTTCCTGCATCAAGACACATCCCAAACCTCTGAGAGATGCATCACTGTAGATGTCATAATCCTTCCCTGCTTGCGGCAATGCTAATATAGGTGCAGTAGTCAACCTTTCCTTTAACTCAAGGAAACTCTCCTCGCACTTATCTGTCCACACAAATGCCACACTCTTCCGGGTCAAACCTGTCAATGGAACTGCAATCTGTGAATACCCCTGAAAAAACCTCCTGTAGTAACCAGCTAATCCCAAGAAGCTTCTCACTTCCTTCACTGACGTCGGCCTGGGCCAATCCTTCACTGCTTCCACTTTCTGAGGATCAGTAGCCACTCCCTCCTTAGAAAGAATATGGCCAAGAAAAGCTACCTCAGACTTCCAGAATTCACACTTCGACAATTTGGCATACAAGCTGTGCTCCTGCAATGTCTGTAATACCGCTGTCAAGTGCTTAGAATGATCCTCCTCCGACTTCGAATACACCAAAATATCATCGATGAAGACCACCATGAAGGAATCAATGAATGGCCTCAACACCCGATTCATCATATCCATGAAAACTGCTGGCGCATTCGTCAACCCGAATGGCATCACCAAAAATTCATACAACCCATGACGAGTCCTGAAAGCTGTCTTGCTCACATCTTCCTCCTTGACTCGCACCTGATGATATCCTGACCTCAAGTCAATCTTCGAAAATACCGCTGCTCCTCGAAGTCTGTCGAACAAATCATCAATCCGCGGCAGTGGGTACTTGTTCTGAATAGTCACCCTATTCAACTCCCTGTAGTCAATGCACATCCTCATCGACCCGTCCTTCTTCTTGACCAACAACACTGGCGCTCCCCACGGAGATGAACTCGGTCTGATAAGCCCTTTGCTCAAAAGCTCCTCAATCTGCTTCTTCACTTCATCCTGCTCTACAGGTGCCATCCTGTACGGAGCCTTGGAAATCGGTGCACTCCCCGGCTGAACATTGATGCAAAACTCCACATCTCTCTGCGGCGGTAATCCTGGAAAATCATCCAAGAACACCTGAGGAAACTTTCGAACCACCGGAATGCCCTTGACTTCATCTGCAATAGACTTCTTAGATACCATTGCAGCCACCTGCGGGATCTTCTTCTTCCCTTGGAGAGTTACTGCAGGTCCACCTGGTGCTTTCACCAACACCTCCTTCTGCTTGCAATCAATTGTGGCATCATATATAGCCATCCAATCGATGCCTACGATAACATCCACTCCCAACACTTGTAGCTCGATCAAGTCGATGGCGAACATCCTTCCACCAATCTCGATATCACAGCCCTCGTAATATCGATCCGCTACCAGCTCTTCACCTGACGGCGTTGCCACCGACAAAACCCTGCCTGGAAATAACTTAGGTTCCAAACCTAAGATCTTGGCAAAACCTTGGCGATACAAATGTATGCGATGAACCAGTGTCAAACAAAACCTTTGCTCTTATTCCATTTATTAAAACAACTCCTGTTACAATAAGAATGATACTCAATCTTAAATTGTTCTGAAATAAAAGTTTTATTCATTACACTGATTCAAAAATGAAAGAAATCAAAATTCCTGCATACCCTGTATTACATCTTCCGAGTTCTTCGCATCCTCCTCGGTCAATGCAAATACTCACCCTTGCCTCTTCGGGACTTTGCTTCCACCCGAACCATCTTTCTTCAGCTGTGGACAATGGGGCTTTGAGTGTCCAGTCTGCCCACACTGAGAACAAACATGCTCTGCCAACTTCGGACATGCTGACCTGTAATGTCCTACTTCCTTGCAGTAGTAACAGGTCACTCCCTGAGCTCCAGGTGCCTTCTGCACCGGTCCACTGAACTTCGCCTGCTTCGCGGGGAATCCCTTCCCGCTCTGGCCTGATGCTGGCCTCTTGTTCCGGTTCCATGTATTCTGCTTCTTCTGAAACAAGTCCATATCCTCTTCAGTCATCGCAGCCCTCCTGACCAGCTTGTCAAATCTTCTAATGCCCAATGGAACCATCCTTGACCTCAAGTTTGGCCTCAAGCCCTGCTCAAACTTTTTGGCCTTCTTTGCTTCATCCATGACCAACTCTGGTGCATACCTTGAAAGTTGAGCAAATTTCGTCTCGTACTCCCGAACAGTCGTGCTCCCCTGCTGAAGGTTCATGAACTCAGTCGCCTTCTTCTCTTGAACATCAAGAGGAAAGAAACGATCTCTGAATTCCTCCAGAAAAGCTTCCCATGTCAGCTGCTGATCTCCCAGATTCCTCTTCAATGACTCCCACCATACACCAGCATCTTTCTCGAGCTGCATCGAAGCTAACTTCACTTTGCTAGCTGCCAGGAGTCTCTGACACCTCGAAGATCGTCTCCATCTTCCTAATCCAATCGTCTGCTGCTGTTGGATCAGCTTGCCCCTCAAAGACTGGCGGCCTCATCCTCTTAAAAGATTCAATCTGCTTGATGGGGTCGGCATTCACCAATCCATGTCCAGCTCCATGATTTGGCAGCGGATTCTGCTGCTGCGCTTGCTGCTGCGCCACATTGAGTGCCATCAATGTGTTCAAGGTCTGATAAACCTTAGCAAACTCAGCCTCTAGGTCAATTCCCGCTCCTCGAGAACTACCCAATCCATCCTCATTGTTGCCACCATTTCTACCTCTGGGTGCAACCATCGTGATTACTGCAAAACGAGGGTAAAGTTAGAGCACACATACAATTCAAACTCAAATCATTACCCTATGGCAAAGCCATAACCATACCCCATACCATAATTTCAAACCAAACATCATAATTTAATTCTATGTGATACTCACACTCTGATGTCCACACCTAGGTACTCACTCTCTAGTGCCCACACCTAGGTTGGTTGTCATACTAAGTCTATTATTACATTGAAGCGGTGCTCTGATACCAATCTCTGGAGCGCCCCAAATTTCTAATATGAGAGCTTAGAAAATAAGTGGCGAAATCCCAGCAATCCACTTCAATAGAACAATAAACACCAACAACACCACTAAAATTTTTCCTCTTTATTACAACAATTATTACAATTACAGCGGAAGTCTAAACATCTCAACACATTAATATTTTATTTACAACTCAATAATGATCTCAAATATCCTTTACAGTTTTACACCAATCACGAAATAATCCAATTATCTCAAATTGCCCACTCAAGCATCCAACCTCCAATCTAGGCAATAACCTGCAACATGTGAGGCTAGAGTTGAACCCTAACCCCCAAACTAAAGGGGTCAGCCATAAAAATGGTGTGAGTGGTAACCAATCAAACCAATAGCATAAATGAACTTAAAACATGATATCCAACAAATAATAATCAAACACCAAAGTATGAAGTAACAATAAAAGAGTAATGGGTGATACCAAAACCAAAAGCCAAGTGTGTAAAAACAGGAAAACCGAATGCATAAAAGTGATTCAAGAAAACATCATGACTACATGCTGACAACGATGACTACTAAGAGATGAAGATAAACTATGATAATTTGCCCATGCTTGATAATTCCGGAGATTGATCCCACATCACAGCTATTTTCCCTGGATAATTCAGGAGATCATCCCACATCTAAACATAGATTCCTTATCACAATAATACCCCAAAAGCGTCGCCTCGACTCCGATAATTCCGTAGTTCAATCCCACATCTCAAGATAATTACTTGGATAATTCCGGAGAAGTACCCCACATCTCAGGTTAACTACCTGGATAATTCCGGAGATAAATCATACATCACAAGTTAAGTACTTGGATAATTCAGGAGATTAAATCCTACATCAAAGGCCATACTGAGGTGCATAACTCAAGTTCCCATTCGTCATGACACTACTAATGCCTGTCCTTATTAGTTTGGGTTACTGAACAAATCTCCTAGAGTAGTGTACCCTACCGGACTAAAAATCTGAATAACTGAAAATTTGCCTCGAGGGGCCTCAACAAATAACTGAACAAACACCGGTATACTAGGGTCACCTACCTCTAGAGACTCAAAAACAAATATCTGAACAAATTTCCACTAAACAAGTGGCTCAACAAAATATCTCAAAATCATGTTCTTAACTGAACATCTCAAAACAAATACTTAACTGAACATCTTAAAATCAAACACTAAACAAAATATCTCAAATCAGATACAAAGATCCTTCAGGACCAGTCGACTGCATAATGGACCAGTCGACTGTCCAGAGGACATATTCCAACATTTTACAAAATAAACTAAGGCATAATCAGTCGACTTACCAAGGGGTCAGTCGACTGCCCCGAGACAAAGACAAATAATTCTCATCAAAAATATTCTAAGTATTTGAGTCGACTGAAGGGTCATAGGTCGACTGTCCCGAAAGGACTGAACAAAATCACAAACAGAGGATCAGTCGACTGACCTCAGTCTAGGTCGACTGTCCCGAACAAATCTCAAGACTCAAAATACACAGTAGGCTCGTACCAGTCGACTGCTTCGCAGTCCAGTCGACTGTCGGCTACAGATTTACAAAAAGTATAGGTCTGAACACAAATCAAACGAGAGTATTCTAAGGAGTCATCGATCATAAAATTAATTTATATCCAGACAAATAAACAATTCTCAATCATCTCCATCATGGTTACATTACTCAATCAATCAATTTCTCCAATCTCATATTCTCATGATCTCAATTCTTAATTCTCCCATCAGGGTTTTTCTCAACAAAATGTCTTCCATAACTTAATCCAAATCTGATTTACAACCATAAGATCCAGGTGTTTACCATCTAATCATAACAAAATCAATTCTTAATATGTCTCTCAACAATACGATCTCATAGATCAACATTTCCTCAACAAATCTTAATATTTTCTCATACATGGTTCAAATATCAACAAGAGTTCTCGTCCTCCATAACAAATAAAAGATCCATACTATACATTCAATGGGACTAACAAAATAATGGCATAATGATCGCAAACAAGCATAACAAGATCTTACGTCATTCATCAATCAAGACAAACAAAACAAGCAAAGCAAAACAAAACAACAAAACAAACCACTCACCTTTGATTTGATGAAAATCCGCCAAAAGCTTTCTCCTTGCTAGATCCAAGAATCCTTCTTTGTTCTTCAAAATCCAAAATTCTGTGAGTTCTCAATGACGGCTGGGGGAAAGGATTTCCCTTATATATGCCGGATAGAATATTAGGGTTATATTCCCTCTTTACAAAATAATCCTTTCCAAAAGTACATCTCACATATATAATCCTTTTCTGGAAAATTAAACCAAATATCATTTAAATTAGGATCTAATAGAAAAATATATTTTTAAACCTCAACAAGTGCTGATCGGAATGTCCAGCAAATGCATTTTGCACTTCAACCCTCAAAATGTCAATTTTGCAAATAAGTCCTTCTTTTCTCAAAAATTGCAAATAGTACTAATTAATTTCAGAAAAATCTGGAAAAATACTAAATAATCTTCAAATAATAAATAATGATTTTTCATAAAGAAAACTAAATTTTCCAAACTTCTGAAAAGTCATTTGCACGTGTTTTGCACGTGTACAAAAGATAAATCTTTTAGAAAATATTTATCAAATACTCAAAATCATTTAAAATTCATTTTCAAATAATTAAAATAATATTTGAAAATACGGGGTTCTACAGGTTAGGGGGGTCTCTGGACTACCCTAGGCCCCTACCTGTTGCAGGTCCTCAGCGGTGCAGAGGTGAGGTGTAGATTCAGTGGAGTGGAGCTTTATTCTACAATTTGTTACTTAAGGTTTAATTGTGTGAATAGTGAATTTTATGCTTTAAGTTGTGTTTTTGATGTATAAGTACGTGGATTATGATGATGAGTAATAGTGTGGAGTGGCATGATATGTTTCTGACCCGTACCCATCTTGTTGTGGAGTACCGGGCCCTGTGGTGTGGTTTATAAATTATTTTTTAAAAACCTTACTCCGTTTTCAAAGGAATTTATGGTTTTTATCTGATATTTGATATTCCGTTATGAGTTTGGCCCCCAGAGCATATATATATATATTGCATGTGTGACTCTGCTCATTTTGGCCTGGGGAGCCCGTGATATAATTGCCTGTGATGTGAGCTACGGAATTTAGAGCAGAATTCCGTAAGCTTTTTGTGTTTCGGGGCAAAATTTTCAGGAAAAATTTTGCCGAAATTTTCTTAGAAATATAATTATCTTAGTTTATGTTTAAAGTAATATAGAAATTGGAAGAGTTAAGTTTGGAGTCAATATGGGGGCGTTACAGCTTGATACGAACAATTGATGTTCGTAACTATTGATGTATTAACTCTGATGGCAATAAAAGTGTTTTAAATTTCTGTGCTATTTACTGTGTTGAGATGCATTTGAAGGCAAAGATTCTAGTTGTGTCACGGATGTCCGATGACGGGGATCCGGGGCATTACAGTAGTGTTGTACTGAGATTTGGCCTATGTTATTTGGCCTTTTCCATGAATATGTAGTTGTATATTTTAGTTAGGTTTTAGTGTGTGTGTTGTTGGATGCAAGTGCAAGTATAACCTGTAGCATGCCTTTTTTTTTAGATTATTTGTAATATTTGTTGGAAATAAGAAGTGACCTATTGTATAGTTCGGAATAAGTTAATAACATGTCTTTTTTTGTAAGTGTTTTGGCTTGAACGTTACCACATCTTGTAGGATGGCATCAAACTATTCTTCCAACCAAATACACAATCATTACAGCTGTAGCTCTAGGTCCTCCCGAGCTAGTTCCGATGAGAGAATTGTAGGTCCTAAATGTTTTTGCCGAATACAGACGAGGGTGAAATATTCTTCTTCGGGGAAGAATCCAGGTAAAGCTTATTATAATTGTCCGAACTTTCCAAATAGGTTGCGAATTTTTTTGTTGGGTAGAGAATTATGGCCCGGAGGAGGATAAAGATGCTAAAATCAGGGATTTGCATGATGAGCTTTCAATCCAGTCTTTGTTGGGGTCAATAGATGTTGATGGTGCGTACAATTGTGGTTACAGGAGAGGTGGCCAGGTTTATGGAGTTGTGGGATTGATTGGTGGGGTGTTGGTGTCTCTGTTGTTGTTTCTGGCTTTCTTCAAGCAGTATTGACTGCTTCGTTGTTGTCTGTAGTGTTCAGAAAATTGTATTTTGTAGTTGTTATATTTTGTGGAACTTGTATGTTGTACTGGACTGGATGTAATCCTGTAAATTAAGAACATCACTTCTTCCCTTTGTTGAGTCTGTGTGTTGTTGGTGATGTGTATTATGTAAATAAAGTGCCTAATGCAATATCTTTTCGTGTCACATGTTAGCTGGCATATATGATGTTCTATGTTCAGAAGATGCTTTATTAAACAGCAAGCGAAAATGTGGTTTCCTCATGAAATACTTGATGTGGATCAGTAGACCAAAATGTATAATTGATTCAATTTTTGAGTTTGTGACCTTGCGAAGTAGCCAGTCAAAACAAATAGAAAGCAAGTGTAAAAGTAGCCAAAATTTTTGCGGTGTTCCTTTCAGCAATGGAGTTTTGTGTTCAAGGTACTATTATAATTGGCAGTTTCTTCTGGAGATCACTTGTCTTAAATCTCATATGCTCCTAACGGTTTATAATTTCCTTTTTCTTTCATATTTATATCATTTGTATGATGAGCAGAAGATGTATCTCATGGAGGTTAATGTAACAATTTACCTAAAGCTTTTGGCCAGTTTTTATGAACATTAACATTGTTACTGTTTTGAAATATATCTTTGTCCATTTCGTTCGTTTGGCTGACCTGAAAATTAATCTTCTTCATGCGATTAGTAGGCAGTCCAGAAATAACGATACAGGGAAGTGAATTTACTGAACACTATCTCACCATTTCGATGCTTAAAAAGTAGTGAAATTTTTTGAGCTTTTCAAGAATCAAGTTACAGTTCTAGAATGGGAATTTGTATTCTACTTTTACCTTTTAAAAAGTTGTAATATAAGCGTTAGTTTCCTGTAATTTGACTTGCAGCAGTCCAGAAAAAGACTAATACTGAATGGCTGTAAGTGAATGATTTCAATTATAATAGATAACTGTTAAATCTTGTTGCATCTTTCATGGAATTTCAAGAGAACCATACAGCAATTTGAGAACCATACAGCAGTTTTCAATTTGAGAACCATACACCAACAAGATACATACACCAGCAATTTGAGAACCATACACCAACAAGATAATTGTTAAATCTTGTTGTGTCCACAATTTAAGAACCATACAGCAGTTTTCCCCTACTGTATAAAACAAAATGCATATATTGATGTAACTTACATATACACCGTCTTTTGATACATTTTTTTCACTCAAAACTGAAAGCGGGAAGAAATGAAATTGTAACCAATTACAAACTTTAACATTTTATCCAAATTTGATCTAATTACAGAACATACCAATAAACTAAAATAAGTTCCCCATAATAAACGGCCTAAAAAGCTACAAATAAAAACTAAACAACAATAACAGCAGCACCACCACCGAATATATTACATTTCCTATGAGAATAAGATGTACATTGCAAGATACAGCACAACAAAAAGAAGAAAAGTACACAGCCTGCTTTGGTCATTCTCTACTATGAGCACAAAAAGAAGAAAAGTACACAGCCTACTATCAGCACAACAAAAAGGAGAAAAGCACCACCACCACCGAATTCAATTAAATTCTGAAGCTTTTGCGGAAGGTCATTCTCTACTATCAGCTGCTATGGTCTCGGATGATGCTCGTATACAGCCTGCAGCCAAAAATTATTCAATTTTCTCAATTCGACAAGGTTTGAGACGTGCGATAGCATCTTGATGCTAAAGTTTTGCAATGAGTAAAGTACTGAGACCATTAACAGCCATTGCAGTATTTATTCGAAATGATTTCCTGTCAATTTTAGATTGCAAAGGAAAAGTTTCAGAAACAAAAATAGAAAACTAAAAAAAGAACTAAAGGATACGGAAATTGACGTACGTAATTATCTTTAAGAAAGGCTCCAATATATTGACAAAATATTGCTCAGGGCAGTTCTGGAAGAACATGACTAATTTCTGAATGGCTTCCTTCTTGAGCAATGCTTGTTCAACTTTTCTGCGATCGTTATCATGAGCCAAACATACTGCAAGTTTAATTAAGGAATATTGAGGGCAATAAATGACTGAGATCTCCGACCAAGTTTGTAAAAAAGGGACTGAGGGTTAAGTGGGAACCGGCATACCTTTTATCATTTTTGGGGGTTAGGGTGAAACTATTGAGATCTTCAACTCAGATTGAGATTCATAACATCAGTTTATGTGCTAATGTCCTCATGTGAGTTCTTTTGATAGCTGACTGCAAAAAAAAACACATAGCGTTAGATAAATTTCCTACTGATTTAATAGATAACATAAAGTAATTTTACATTACAGGATGATTGTGTTCATGAAATGAATTTAAGTAGGCTCAGAAATAACTTTAATTCATAGACTGCGATGGTGTAGTCACATTTGGCTGCAGTTGAACTGCCACGCCAAAATAGCTGTAACAATCACAATCCCGATCATGTTTTACCACAATTTCAATTAAATGCATCCCCATTTCCAAAGGGTCCACATTAACCAAAAGGAAACCATCAGACATAGTGCACGAGCAAACAATGCATCCAAAAATTGCACAACCAATTGCACGGATATGAAAAATATCACTCAACCATTTGTTGTTTTCTGCCCCATATTCCACAACCAAAGCCTTCCATTGTTCTTCAAAAGAGACACAGTCATACGAATTCCAAATGTTTTCTTTGAAAGCTTCCATGAACTTAGGATTTTGAACCAATTGAGGCTCCTCGGAAGGAATTGTATCTAAAATATGCCAGATGCAATATCTATGACGAATATAAGGGAAAACTTGTTGAATTGCAGCACCTATACCACGGTCTTGGTCCGTTACAATGCCTTGGGGTGCTTTTTTCATGACTCCTAGCCCTGTTTGGAATAACCACACAAAAGATGAAGCCGTCTCATTTGGGATGAAACCACAACCAAGAAAAAAAGACTGCCAATGATGGTTAATCCCAACAAATGGAACAAATAGCATACCATAACGGTTAGTACTATGTGTAGCATCAAAAGAAACTACATCACCAAATATCTCATAATTCAAACGAGCAATCCCATCAACCCAAAAACAATGAGACAGTCTACCGTACTCATCTTGCTCGAATGCATAAAAGAAAGAAGGATCTTTTTCCTTTTGCCATTTAAAAAAGTCTACCAACATTTGACCGTCATGACCTTTTAATGACTCTCTCAATTCTCTTTCATAGTTTCTAGCGTCTGTTAGAGCAAATCCAACCCTATCGTATCCCCCACTTGAACCTTCAAAAAAAAGTATTTGTTTGCATAAGGGAATATTTGCACCCGCAAGTTGCTCCATTATGATTTTATCTGAACTTGACACAACACGATTACGCGGCAACAAATGTCTTCTACCAGGTGTGGTGAATGGATGATTGTGCACCTTATGGAAAGAATAAACAGATCATGAATTCGTTTCTTTGTTTAATCTCACCCTAACCAATGCATTGCAAGATGTCCTGGATGTACTACCTATTCTAATTTCATTATTCTTGCTTTTCGACACCCCCGCTTTATTACATAAAAAAGTTTTTTCTACCACCTGACCATCCTTCAATTTATTACCCCCTTTACGCATTTGAAAACCCGATTATTTCGCGTAGCTATCATAGTATTTTTCTACCAGCTCAAGGGTCTCAAATATCATACCTATCTTTGGGATTAGATGCTCCTCGACAGTGGGGGTAGATTCACCTTCTTCAACATACAAAAAATTGTTACCCAATTGTGAACAACCTTCACTTAACTCCATACCTGAAACAAATTCGGAATTATAATCAAGATCAGAATTTCGGATTTAATTTCGACAATACCAAATTAATTTTCAAACCAAAATCAGAAAAATGTGTTCTTTTCCCAACATTATCAAGTAAAAATAAATAAATAAATAAAATAAAATAAAATAAAATAAAATTACCTTCACTAACGATGACGAATGGAGGAGAAAGATATGAGAAATTGAAATGAGCATCAAGATCATGCTCGCGTCACGAGGAGGAGAGGAGATAGGGTCGATGGGTTCCGATCGTTTGAGGAGGAAGGAGGTGAGCGGGAGAGAGGGGAAAAGGAGATAGGGTTTAGAAGGAGCTGCAAATTTTCGATGGGTTCCGATCGTCTGAGGAGGAAGGAGATGGTATTGGGGCTAGGGTTTTTTTTACGTTGAGGAAGAGGATGAAGGAGAGGAGCGGGATACGATAGGGAAAGGAGATAGGGATGAGAAGGAGCCAGGTGTATTTGGGGGGGGGGGGGGTGAAATTCCGATCATACCCCCCCAACATTAACAGATGAGCGGGAGCGCACACCAGCCCTTGGATCTAGATCAAGATGGATACAAGCAATCGGACGGTCTACCAGCAGTGCGCACGGGGTTGCACACTGGGCTGGTGTGCAACGGAAAGTTTCCTTATATATATATATATATATATATATATATATATATATATATATATATATATATATCAAAATAAGGTAAAATTAATATTAGAATATTTAAAGAAGGCCTATTTTTCTTTTTGCACAAGGCCCTATATATACCACTAAAAACCTATCATGCCCCGCTTCCCAAAAGGAATACGGAATATGAGTGCGTTACGAAGCCCAGCGAATAATTTTCATTATTTATAAGCTGGAGGATCGACTCGGCATCATAACAAGAAATATAAAAAAAATATATTCAACCACGCATGCATGAATAATTTATTAATCAACAGAAAACATTTCGAACAAATATAAATATTCCAAATAATTTCAATATCCGAATCAAAAGTGAAAACTTCGGGACCACAAGCCCGTTACAAGTTTTAAATAGCAACAAAAATTAAATAACTCAAATACAAATAACTGAAGCAAGCTTTCCCAAGATTCCACCATGGGTGTACCTAATATGCTTGCGGGGTTATAGCTGCAGGTTGTAACTGGTCTATAAATACCAACTCGTAACTAAGGTGCTAATAAGGTCCAGTTAGTTGGACTGTTTGGTTTCCAAAGTTCTTCAACTGCGTAGCAAAACTTTTGCCTTAAGTTGTAACAAACCACTTACGCAAGTTGGGGGGTTATAGCTGTAGGTTGTAACTGGTCTATAAATACCAACTCGTAACTAAGGTGCAAATAAGGCCCAGTTAGTTGTACTGTTTGGTTTCCAAAGTTCAACTGCGTAGTAAAACTTTTGCCTTAAGTTGTAACAAACCACTAACGCACGTGACTTGCAACAACTGCACTTGCAAGTATGCTTCAGCTTGATATGAAAACAGCCTTTTATAACTTCAGTACTAGAAGATAACAAAATTATCAGTGACTACAATGTATAAACTTTAAACCATTTACATATCAAGATGGTTATTGCAAATAATTCATTAGGCTTTAAGATATTCATATTAAATTAGTCTTTTTCCAAAGAAAAAATTCACATGGTATAAAAACACCAGTTTTTCACTGGGAAAAACAATTATGCCAAAACTGATCTCACCGATGTCACGTCAATAACTTACGGTCTTCCCCTTACTCTTACGTTCAAAATGTTTGCCTACCATCAGTGCCCACCCATAAAAAGAGACAGTGGGGGTCATATTTGCCAGATTGCAGACATCAAAGCATCCAAATCTTCAACACAAAAAAGGTGCTCTGGCTGATTTCGTAAATAGTTTGAAGTTCGAGTTGATAGCGCATTGGACTTCGCCTTCTTCCAAATGAAAAGTGGCATCACAGTAGCACATGGCGCTCCGTTTCAATTTCAATGCTCGGTGTATGTATTTAAGTGAAGAGCATCTTTAGTTCTTCTATTCTGGCAGTGCGAACTTCTTGGTTGTTCAGGGCTCCAGAGATCAGCTTCTGCTTCCGTGCCTGAACAGCTTCCATTCTCTCCTCCACTGTTCCCTACAGCAATTGTAAATAGATCCAAACTAAATAAGGTTGGGATTACATCATACGATATCAAAGGCATTTACAGACTCAGTTCTCCACTAGCAAATGAATATGAAAATTCAGGAACATGCACTAGTATGTTTCGTTGTGGGTAGAGTGGCAGTCCAGCATAAAGGGGAGTCTAGCCAGACGAATCATGTTCGCTACTTTTCAGGCAGCCAAAAACATGTTATGAATGCCCCCAGATGGGAGAAAGACAAATGATATGATTCTTCGGAATAAATAGGGGAAGTCTTCAAGTTAGTACTACCTTTGTTTGTAAGCACTCCATGAGCACCCGATGATGAAAACACCATGGAAGATCCGAACCATTCAACTTGTTCTACTAGCCTAAAATAATCTAACAATGTGAAATCAAGTTATTCAAAACTCGTATGGTTTATGCTTCAAACAAAATGTACATGCTATATTCATCCAATTTTTTGTCCTACTGTGAGAGGGAAGATGAGGGCATTTTTGTCCCAACTTTTCACCGTAAGAGCACATGTTGTGCATAATGGAGCTTTTACAAAATCCTAACTGAATCACCCCATTGGGGGGGTTTTCAACTTCGAATGAGCACTGACCAAATAGTTCAGGATATTTTCACAATTTACCCTTTGTTATTCACCACGGCATGGTGGTTCCCAGACTCTTACCACATGTCAAGCATTTATGTGTCATTCAAAATTTTACTACCCATTGGGTATCGAGTTCGGTTAGATATTATATGCATACATTGGGTAACCTGTATGGGATCAGGTCTAGCCTGTGAACAAAAAGTGCTTTGGCTGAAAATATCCACAACAAAAGTGCGGTCAAGAAATAAATATTTCACAGTTTTGGCCATATTTTGTGGGCTATACAGTTCACAGTTTTCGACCGTTTTTGCGAAATTCCATATTTCATTGTTTTGGCTACATTTCGTGAAATTCATAGTTTTCAGCTAATCTTGTGAAATTCAGTATTTCACTATTTTGGTCAAATTTGGGGGGCAACACAGTTTTTGGCTAATTTCCCGAAATTTCATCTTTCACTATTTTGGCCACATTTTGTGGCCTCTAGTCCAATATTTTCCGAAAATTTTGCGAAATTCCGTAATTCACTGTTTTGGCCAAATTTTGTGAGTATCCCATGGTTTTCAGTCGTTTTCACAAAATTTCATATTTCACTATTTTTGTCAACATTTAGTGATATATAATCCGCTGTTCTCATCCGTTTTCACAAAATTCCGTATTTCACTAATTTGGGTACATTTTGTGGACAATAGTCCACAGTTTTCGGTCGCTTTCGCATGATTCTGTATTATACAGTTTGGCCACAATTTATGGGCTATAGTCCAGTCTTAGGCAGTTTTCATAAATTTTCATATTTCACTAATTTGACTAAATTTTGGGAACTATATAGTCCATAGTTTTCGGGTCGATTTCGTGAGTTTCCATATTTACCTGTTTTAGGCACATTTTGTGAGCTATAGTCTACAGTTTTTAGTCATTTACGCAAAATTCCGTATTTCACAATTTTTGCCACATTTTGTGAGCTCTCATACTTTTCGGTCATTTCGCGAATTTCTTTATTTCATTGTTTGGGCCAAATAATGTAGGCTATATAGTCGAAAAATTTAGGTCGTTTTCGCGAATTTCCGTATGTCCCAGTTTTGGCCATATATTGTGAGCCACATAGTCCACAATTTTCAGACATTTTTGAGAATTTCATTATTTTACTGTTTTGGCCACATATTATGGACTATATAGTCCACAGTTTTTTGCCGTTTTCGTGAAATTTTGTATTTCATTAATTTGGCAATGTTTTTTGCCGTTCACAGTTTTCGATCTTTTTTGCGAAATTTTGTATTTCACTATTTTGGCCAAATGTTGTTACCCAAGGTTTTTGACCAATTTCACGAAATTCTGTATTTCACTGTTTTGGTCAAACGTTTTGGGGTCTATACTCACATTTTTCTGTTGTTTTCGAGAAATTTTATATTTCACTTTTTTGCCCACATTTTGTGAGCTATTTACAGTCAAATGTTTTGGCCAATTTGCCGAATTTCCATATTTCACTATTTTTGCCAAGTTTTTTGGGCTATAGACTAGTCCACTATTGCCGGACAATTTCGTGAAATTCCGTATTTTACTGTTTCTGCTACAATTTCATGAAATTTCGTATATAGTCCACAGAATTCTATCGTTTTCGCGAAATTTTGTATTTCATGTTTTCGACCATATTTTGTGGACTCCACAATGTTCAGTTGTTTTCTTCAATTTCCGTATTTCACTGTTTTGGACATATTTTGAAGGCTACATACAGTTCACTCTTTTCGGTCAAATTTGCAAAAATATGTATTTAACTATTTAGGATATATTTTGTTGCCTCGCAGTTTTTCCAGTTTCCACAGAATTTTCTACTTCAATGTTTTAGCCACATTTTCTGGTCTATAGTCCACAGCCTTTTGCTATTTCCGCGAAATTTTGTACTTCGGTGTTTCAGACACAAATTGTGTGCTATAGTCAACTGTTTTCTACCGTTTTTGTGAAACACCGCATTTCACTGTTTTAGGCACATTACATGGGCAATAGTGAACAGTATTCTCCTGTTTTTGCGAAAGTCCATATTCCGCTATTTTGTCCACAATTAATTGGATATGGTCAACAATTTTCGGACGTATTTGCAAAATTATATATTTCACTGTTTTGGGCAATTTTATGGGCTATATAGTCCACAGTTTTCGGCCATTTTCTGCAAAATCCTTTATTTCACTATTTTGAGCAAATTTTGTGGCCTCCTGAGTCTGCAACCCTTATCACCAAAATTTTCGTATTTCACTAGTCTGGACAAATTTTGTACGACAGTTTTCAGCTTTTTTTGGTGAAATTCCGTATTTCACAATTTTTTTTGAAGGTTTCGGTTCTTTAAAAAAAAATCGTATTTTACTGTTTTGGGCATATGTCGACGATTTTCAGCTGATTCCGCGAAATTCCGTATTTCACTATTTCGGTCACATTTTGTGGGCTATATCCCACAAATTTTTTTTCAAGTTTTGCAAAATTGCATATTTTCTTATTTTGGGCACATTTTATGGGCTATAACCCACAGTTTTCAGCCGTTATTGCGAATTCCAATATTTCACTGTTTTGATCACATTTTGTAGCCGTCCATAGTTTTCGACCATTTTCTAAACAACAACAAAGCCTTTTTCCCAACTAGTTGGGATCGGCTACATGAATCCTGGTTTTCCATTCTGCTCGGTTTAGTGCAATATTTTCTGTAAGACCACAAGCTATCATATATTTTCTCACTGTTTCCACCCAAGTTTAGGTCTTCCCCTAACCCTAACTCTACCCTCGATACTTATCAAATCACTTTTTCTAACAGGGCATTATTAGGTCGACGTGTGACATATCCAAACCACCTGAGGCAATTCTCTCTTAATTTATCTTGGTTATGAGCTACCTTTACCATGTCTCGTATATGATCTTTTCTAATTTTATCCTTCCTAGTTTTACCACACAACCATCTTAGCATCCTCATCTCCGCTACACTCATTTTTTTGACATGTTTCTTTGTTGCCCAACACTCTACTCTATATATCATTGATGGTCTAACAACCGTCCTATAAATTTTTTCCTTCAACTTCAAAGATATACGTTTGTCACACAAAATACCACTACAACATCTCCGCTTTAGCCACCCTGCATGGACCATATGTATAACATCTTCACAAATCTCCCCATCTCTTTGTATAATCGAGCCTAAATATCGGAAACGGTCTCTCTTAGGTATCTCTTAACCATCAAGGTTCACTACTTCCTCATTTGTGTTTCGAATATCACTAAAACTACACTCCATATACTCTGTTTTAGTTTTGCTTATTCCAAAGCCTCTAGTTTCCAAAGTGTTTCTCCGCAATTCTAATTTAGCATTGATTCCTTCTCTAGTCTCATCCACTAATACGACGTCATCGGCAAAAAACATACACCAAGGGACCTCATCTTATATGCATCACATCAATTCATCCATAACCAAAGCAAAGAGATAGGGGCTTAAAGCCGAATCTTGGTGTAAACCTACTGTAATAGAAAAATTACTAGCCTCTCATGTGGTTGTTCTAATTGCAGTCTTTGCCACTTCATACATATCCTTAATTAGCTCAATATACCTAGCAGTTAATCTTTTATTATTTAACACCCACCATACTATGTCTGTAGGAACTTTATCATATGATTTTACTAGATCTATAAATACCATAAGTTGATCTTTCTTATTCTCCCAATATTTTTCCATAAATTTCCTTAGCACATAAATTGCTTCCATAGTTGATCTCCCTGGTATTTTGATTTACAAATACCATACCGAATAGTTTTCGACCATTTTCTCAATTTTTGTATTTCACTATTCTAGCAAAAAAAATTGGGCGTCCACAATTTTCAGTTATTTTTTGCAGTTTTTGTATTTCACTATTTTAACCAAATTGTGGTATGTATAGTCCACAGTTTTTAACCAATTTTAAAAATTCCATATTTCACAGCTTTGGCCACAATTTATGGGCTATATAACCCACAATTTCCAAACATTTTCAAAAATTTTGTATTTCACAAATTCAACAAAATTTCTGACCTATAATCCACAGTTTTTTGGCGGTTATTGCAAAATTATGTATTCCAATATTTCAGCCAGATTATGTGACCTAACAGTCCACAGTTTATGATCGATTTCACGAATTTTCGTATTTCACTATTTTAGTCACATTTTGTGGGCTATACAATCCACGGTTTTCTGTTGTTTTTTCGAATTTCCATATTTCACTGTTTTGGACATTTTGTGGGATATAGTCCACAGTTTTCAGCCGTTTTTGCGAATTTCCATATTTCACTATTTTAGGCACATTTGTAAGCTATAATCCACAGTTTTCGGATGTTTTTTTTTAAATTCCGTATTGCACTATTTTGGCCAAATATTGTGGGCAACAGTTTTCGGCCATTTTTGCAAAATTATGTATTTTACTGTTGTGACATCATTTTGGGCACATTATACTCCAGAGTTTTTTTCCGTATTTCACTGCCTTGGCCACAATTATGTCAAATTCCACATTTCACAATTTTGGCCACATTTTCTGGTTATCCACAATTTTCGGCTGTTTTCATGAAATTCCTTATTTCACAATTTTGCCACATTTTTGTAGGCTCCACAATTTTCGACTGTTTTTGCGAATTTTTGTAACTCTATTGGCCATCTTTTGTGGGCTATATAGTCCACAGTTTTCGACAATTTTTGGGAAATACCGTATTTCACTGTCTTGATCACATTTTGTGGGCTATAGTCAACAAATTTTAGCTAATTTCGCAAAATTTCTTATTTCACTGTTTCAGCCACATTTTGTGGGCTTTGCAGTTTTTGCGACATTCCATATTAAACTGTTTTAGCCATATCTTGCAGTTTTCTGTCGTTTCCGCAAAATTCTGTATTTCGCTGTTTTGGTGAGATTTTGTGGGCTATGTCCAAAGTTTGCAGATGTTCTCACAAAATTCTGTATTTTCACAATTTTTGCCACATTTTCTGGGCTACAGTCAACAATATTCTCTAGTTTTTGCGAAATTCCGTATTTCACTATTTTGACTACATTTTATGTAAACAGTGGGACAATTTTGCAAAATTCCATAGTTCACTCTTTTAGCCAAACTTCAGGCCACATTTTGTATGCTACGGTCCACAATTATAGGCCATTTTCGCGAAAATCCATATTTCATTGTTTCTGACACTTTTTTTGGTGTTCACAATTTGGGACCGTTGTTTCAAGTTTTTGGGCTATAATTCCGTAGGGCTAAATTGGGACTGTTTTTGTGAGTTCCATATTTCATTGGTTTGGACAGATTTTCCAGGGGCTATAATGCACAATATTAAGCAAATTCACGTAATTTTGTTTTCAACTGTTTTTGCCAATTTCACAGGCTATAAAATAGTCCATAATTTTTCACCAGCTTCATTTTGTGAGCAACTGTTTTTGACTTTTCGCGGAATTTCATGTCATTGCTTTAGCCAAATTTTGTGGGCTAGTCGACAGTTTTTTGTTATTTTTGCGACATTCCGTATTTCACTATTTTGACCACATTTTTTGGGGTATAGTCCACCGTTTTCGTCGTTTTTCAAAAAATTCAAAATCTCACTGTTTTAGTCAACTTTAATAGGCTATTTTTTGTTGCTTTTGGATGAACTTGCACTAGTTTGGTCACACTTTTATAGTCAACTGCTTTCTCATTTTGAGAAAATTTTGAATTTCACAAAATTTGCCACATTTTGTAGGCAATAGTCCATCATTTTCGAGAAATATTGTGGGCTATACGAATGAAGTTTTCGACCATTTTCGCAAAATTCCGTATTTCACTATTTTGACCAAATTGTTGTTTGCCGATTTTGATAAATACAAAATTTCACTGAACTGACCACATTTTGTGGTGTCCACCGTTTTCGTCGATTTTGAGAAAAACCTTAATATCTTATATTTTAGACATTTTTTATGAGTCAGTATCCATTGCTTTAGTCGATTTTAATAAATATGAAATTTCACTGATTTGTCCATATTTTGTGGGTTGTAGTAAAAAATTCTAAATCTCACTATTTTGAACATATTTTACGAGCTACTGTTTGTATTTTTTAGCCGATTTCGAGAAATACAAAATTCCACTCATTTAGCCACATTTTAGGTGCTATAGTCCACCGTTTTCGTTGATTTTGTGAAAAAAATCTAAATATCACTATTTTAGTCATATTTTACAGGTTATATAGTCCAATGTTTTTTGCTGGTTTTGATCAAAAACGAAATTTCATTGATTTGATCACATTTTGTGAGCTATAGTCCACAGTTTTCGTCGATTTTGTGAAAATTCTACAACAACAACAAAGTCCAAACCGCCTGAGACGATTCTCTCTTAATTTATTTTGGATAGGAGCTACCTTTACCATGTCTCGTATATGCTCGTTTCTAATTCTATCCTTTCTGGCTTTGCCACACATCCATCTTAGCATCATCATCTCCGCTACACTCATTTTTTGTGAATATTCTGAATATCATTATTTTAGCCAAATTTTATGAGTCCACTTATTTTTTCTCAATTTTGAGAAATACAAAATTTTACTGAATTGGCAACATTTTGTGGACTGTATAGCCACCATTTCTGTCAATTTTGTGAAAATTCTAAATATCATAATTTTCACCATATTTTATAGCCTAATAGTCCACTGTTTTGCCAATTTTGACAAAAAAAAACAAGTAACATGATTTGGCCTCATTTTGTGGGCTCGAGTCCACAATTTTTATAGATTTTGAAAATATTATAAATCTCTGATATGGCTATAAAAGGGATTAAATCGTGACCGTTCAAACCGAGCACGAATCTTAAAGCTCTCAAGGGTAGAATAGTAATTCTCACCACAAACAGGTCCGAATTCGGAAGTGGGTCTTTCTTCAAAGCCCAATAACTCGAAAACGGATCTGTCCTATTAGGTATGGGTAGCAACCTGTTACAAACCGGCCCAAATATTTAAAGAGTAATTCAAATTCGTGATTATCTCTAAGAGGCGGTTTAAACCGCCTCTCTAATCATGAAACGAATTTAAACTCTACATCTTATCCAAAAACACCGAGACATAGAGATTAATGATTATCTCTAAACTGCCTCTAATGGCGACTATAAATACTCATTCCCCCCCCCCCCATAACAAGGTAATCAATATTTTTCCACAAACTCTCTTTCATAATCTTCCTGATTACTGACTTCAGCGTCAGAGGGTTCGTCGCCAGGATCCATCCCGGTGTATCGACTTTTTGCAGGTCAACGGCAGCGGCAAGAAACAAATCAAACGCCGGTGAAGGTCAATAGGTTTGCCTTATTTGTTTTCAAAAAAATTCACAAATTTATTTGTTTGCTTCCACACCAAAATCAGCAGCAACAGATTGGCGCCGTCTGTGGGAAACGAAAAGCAATCCAACCTTACTACACCGGTGAAGTTGTTCCCCAAGCTATGCCTCCGAAGAAGGGGAAGGCAGTGGTCTCCAGCAGCAGAGTCACTCACGTTCCTTCTCCTCCACTCCACGATGTTCTCCCTCAACCCGTCCAACAAGTCCAGCAACTGCAGCCTGGACAGCCTCTCCCTCAACTCGTCCAGCAACCGCAGCCTGAACAGCCTCTTCCTCAACAACCTCTCCCCCAATAGGCCCCTCAAGGGCCTCAAAGGGCTGCCCCGGGGGGCTCCCGTCGAAGTCGTCAAAGGCAACTTCCTCTTCACGACCATGTCTCAGTACATAACCCCTCATCCGACTCCATGGCCTCTCACAGTCCTCCAATGCCAAAGGATCTCCGACATGTTATTGTCAATCGGCAACAGGAGATAGATCTTCGGACCCGCTTGAATGAGAGGGGGATCCATGACAGAATCCCTCACCATGAACATCAAAGGGGTCCTGCGATTCGGTCCTTAGAGCCTGATCCCCCGTAAGCCAGACCGCAGAAGATCGAACTCTCCCAGGAGGCGGAGGGAGTCTCCCCCGCACCGTCAGAGGAGCCACACCCCGACCGGTCGATCCGCTCCAAGGAACCACCAAGATCGGGAGGCACCTGTCACAAGGACGGAGTTTCAGGATTTCCAAGAAGTCGTTCTGCGGGTCCTCAATGTTGTTCCTAACCGCGATCAACGGGCGCCTAGTCCTCAACCTGCCCCAAGCCATCACCATCGCACTCGCAGTCCCTTTCCACATGAGGATGAGTCCCGGGGATTAGAAAGATTTGACCGGAGGGAGGACTCGGTCTATTGCCGTCTCCACGAGATGGATAGGCGCCTTGGAAGGCTTGACAGAGAAGAGGAACAACGGGTGAGGAATTTCTGCCCAAGCAAGCCTCCGTTCTCCCGAACCATCTTGGAAGCCCCGGTCCTGAAAAACTTCAAACCTCCTCACTTTAAGTCATATAACGGGGAGTCAGACCCCATTGACCACATCGAGAGTTTTAAAACTCTCATGATGATCCACCAGGCTTCGGATGAGCTTCTTTGCAAAACCTTTCCGGCCACGCTGAAGGGGCCTGTGAGAGAATGGTATTCCCGACTCACCCCTACCTCCATCTTCTCCTTCGATCAGTTCGAGGGGCTCTTCCTTATCCATTCTGTGAGTAGCCATCGCGCCGAAAAGACAAGCACATCTTTGCTGGCACTCAATCAAAGGAAGGGCGATCGGTTAAGGGACTATGTCAAGCGTTTCACCACCGCGGCCCGGTCAATCGCCTCCCTAGACCAATCGGTAGCCTCTGCTTCTTTCCGACACAACATCAATCACGCCGACTTGAAGGCATCTCTTGCTAAAAAGCCCCCTCGAGACTTCTCGGAACTCCTACTGAGGAGCGAAAATTTATTAGGACAGAGGAGGCCCTCCTCCCACTTGATCAGAAAGAGCCCCTGTCCGGGAACAAACGGAAGGGCGCTGAAGAAGGGGCTAAGAAACTTCGAAAAGATAATGGTGGTCATCGCCGCCTTCCTCCCCATTTTGAGAAGTTTACTCCACTTAATGCTAGTGTTTCAGCCATCCTAATGGAGGTCGGAAAAGAAGGACTGCTCTCACCACCTCCGAAGATGAATACACCAGACAAGAACAGAAACAGGGACAAATGGTGCCGCTTCTATAAGGATCACGACCACGACACGGATGACTGTCGGGCCCTCAAAGATGAGATTGAAGCCCTCATTCAGAAGGGACAACTTTCTAGGTTCGTAAGGAAGGACAGGGTAGATCCTCTGCCGCCTCCCCGAGGGGCTAATAAACGAACTGAGCGACCTGTTGAGACCCCAGACTCCGAAGCTGAAGCTGTTCTATACCTCATTCACGGAGGCCCAATGGGGGGAGATTCGAACTCCTCCCGAAAAGCCTTCGTCCGAGAGGTGAATTCGGTGCAGAATCATCCTCCCCTCAAGGGCCTTGGGGTTCCTGTTACCTTTTTAGACAAGGATTTGGAAGGCGTCCGAACGCCTTATTGTGATGCTCTTGTGATAAACCTCCATATGGCCAACTTCGTAGTACGCCGAGTCCTGGTCGACAACAGCAGTTCGGTTCACATCCTTTTTCTGGAAGCATTCCAGGATCTCAAGTTGTCCAGAGATCGACTCAAGCCCGCCGGCTACACTCTCCACGGGTTCTCCGAGATGCCAATGACGATCGAAGGAGTTATAACTCTCGACGTGACCGCTGGCAAAATCCCGACCACCCGAACCGAACCGATGGATTTCATGGTCGTAGATGTGAAGGCCGCTCACAATGTCATTTTAGGCCGACCCGGCCTAGCTGTTCTTTAGGCCGTACCCTCAGCCTACCATATGAAGATGAAATTCCCCACCACAGCAGGGGTGGGAGGTCAGAGGGAGCCAGGAGACGGCTCGCAAATGTTACATGACTTCAGTAGGAGGGTCGGTCCTCTCCCTTGAAGCCCTCGAGCTCCCTCAAGGGAGTAGCCTAGCAATCTCAGAACTGGTCGATGAGTTGGAAGAAATAGCCTTCTCAGAAGGAGATCCGACCAGGACATTCCATATTAGTAAGGTTCTTCCCCCTTCCGTTAAAACCGACATTATCCGATGTATTAGGGGAAATCGTGACCTATTCACTTGGACCGCGACTGACATGCCTGGAATCTTCGAAGAACTTTTCATGCATCACCTTAGTGTTGCTCCCGGGGCCAAACCTGTCCAGCAAAAGCGACACAAGTTCGTGCCAGAATACCAGCAGGCAATCAAAGAAGTAGAGAAACTCTTGAATGCTCGGTTCATACAGAAGATCAACTATCCCGAATGGTTGTCCAACGTTGTGATGGTCAAAAAGGACAACGGGAACTGGAGAATTTGCATTGTATTCACGGATCTGAACAAAGCTTGTCTGAAAGATCTGCTCCCGCTCCCAAGCATTGATGCCCTGATTGTTGCAACCTCCGGCCATGAACTCTTGAGTTTCATGAACGCCTTCTCCGGGTACAACCAGATCAGGATGTTCCCTCCCGATATTCTGAAGACTTCGTTCGTAACCGACCAAGGCCTGTACTGCTACCGGATCATGCCCTTCGGGCTAAAGAATGCCGGTGCAACTTATCAGCGTCTTGTCAACAAGATCTTCAGAGAACAGATCGGCCGGAACATAGAGGTCTATGTGGACGACATGTTGGTAAAAAGCATCAGCAAATTGAAACACGTGTCCGACCTTCAGGATGCCTTCGATGTGTTGCAGAGACATAACATGAGACTAAACCCGAACAAGTGTGCCTTCGATGTCTCATCCGGCAAATTGCTTAGGTTCATGGTTAGCCAAAGAGGCATAGAAGCCAACCCAGAAAAGATTCAGGCCATACTGAATATGGCTCCCCTTCCAGTGTCAAAGACGTACAAAGACTTACTGGATGCCTCGCGGCCATAGGGCATTTTCTCTCCAAGTCAGAAGAAAAATGTCTTACGTTCTTCAAGGCCCTTAGAGGGACGAAAGGCTTTGAGTGGGGACAACAGCAGCAGGAGTCCTTCGATCAACTCAAAGCCTATCTGGTCAACCCCCCACTCTTGAGCAAGCCAAAGTCCGGGGAAGTCCTCTACATATACCTCGCCACCTCAGAACAGACCCTCAGTGCCGTCCTGGTAAGAGAAGATGAGACGCAAAAGCCAATCTACTATGTGAGTAAGTTCCTCAGGGACGCAGAACTTCGCTATCCAAAGGTAGAAAAGATGGCCTATGCGTTAGTCATGGCAACCCGAAAGCTCCGCCCCTACTTCCAGTCTCACTAAGTGGTCGTTCTTACCGACCAGCTACTCGAGCAAATTCTCCACAAGCCCGAAACTTCGGGGCGCCTTATGAAGTGGTCTATAGAGCTGAGCCAACATGATATCAACTATAAGCCCAGAACCGCTATCAAGGCACAATCCCCGACAGAATTTATAGTAGAGAGCATTATCCCTAACCCCAGCAAGGCAACAGAGGAACCCCCATTCTGAATCGTGTATGTTGATGGGTCCTCATGCATTGACGGGAGTGGGGCTGAGGGCATCCTGACTAGCCCCAATGACTTCGTTCTTCAGTACTCACTCCGCATTAATTTCTGGGCATCAAACAACGAGGCTGAATATGAGGCTATCATAGCCAACCTGTGTATGGCACGCAAGGCCGGGGCCCAGCGCGTCAAAATATTTAGTGACTTACAACTGGTAGTGAACCAGGTATCAGGGGAGTATGAGGCAAGGGATGATCGCATGGTCAAATATTTGGCCAAGGTCAAAGAGCTGCTGGCCACTTTCAAAGATGCACAACTCCAACGAATCCCCCGAGAGAAGAATGTGCAGGCAGATGCCCTCTCAAAGCCAGCCTCCTCTTCCCTCCAGGGGCTAGAACAAACCGTCTTGATAGAAGTCCTCTTGAAACCTAGCATCGAGGAAGAAGGTCCCGAACTAATGGAGACGCTGCCCCTAGCACTCGGGGAGAACTGGATGAGGCCCTTGCTCGAATTTCTCAAAGATGGAATCCTCCCTCCAGACCCTAAAGTGGCTAGAAGAATCAAACCAGAGCCGAGCGATACACGCTCATCGAATGGGTCATGTACAAGCACTCTTACACTCAAGTGGACAACAGACCCTACTTGAGATGCCTCTCCCCTGAGAATGCCCAGTACGCTCTAAAGGAGGCTCATGAAGAGATGTGCGGCGATCATATGGGAGCAAGGTCCCACGCCCGCAAATCTTAAATTATGGATATTTCTGGCCTACACTTCTTAGCGACGCCGAACAACACGTTCGCCAATGCGCCCCCTGCCAAAAGTTCTCGACAATTCGGCGCTTACCACAAGCCCAGCTTTCCTCTTTATCCAGTCTGACCCCTTTCGCAATGTGGGGAATGGACTTGCTCGGCCGTTCCCTCCAGTGTCGGGCCAGCTGAAGTTCCTTGTCGTTGCAATCGACTACTCCAAATGGATCGAAGCCGAGCCACTGGCGACAATCACTGAGAACAGAGTCCAGCGGTTCTTTTGGAAGAACATTTTCTGCAGATTCGGTGTACCTCAAATCTTAGTAACGGACAATGGGACTCAATTTACGGGGGCAGCCTTTCGCAATTTTTGTACGAACCTCGGTATCTAGCAACGATTCTCCTCAATATCCCACCCGCAATCCAACGATCAAGCAGAGAACGCCAATCGACAAATTCTCTCTGGCCTAAAGAAGAGACTGGACAAGTCTGCCAAGGGATTATGGGTCGAGCAACTCCCTAATGTGTTCTGGAGCTACCGCACTACTAAGAGGACCTCCACAGGAGAATCTCCCTTCAACCTCACTTACGGCTCCAAGCCGTCATCCCACTAGAAGTTGGCCTACCTTCTCCCTGCTTGATTGCATTCAATGAAGAGCAAAATTCGAACCAGCTTCGGGACAACTTGGACCTCATCGATGAAATTCGAGATAGATCCTCCATCTGACAGGAGATTTATTGACGTAGGATCGAGCAGTCCTACAACAAGAGAGTCCGCCCCACTAATCTCAAAGAAGGAGATTTGGTTCTTAGAAAAGTATCAATTTCTTTCCCGAGCAAGAAACGGAAACTATCTCCTAATTTGGAAGGGCCCTATAGGATCTCCAAAGTTGTTCGCCCTGGCGCTTATCAACTTGAAGAACCGGGTGGCAAGAGAGTACCCAGAACATGGAATGCGGAACACTTATTGAAGTACGAAGAGGGTGTTTCAACACCGCTCCAAGCAACTTCTAATCCTAGAGCATTTCTAAGTTTGTTTTTCTTCTTATTTAGTTGATTTTTTCGAATGTAATAATGGCTGGCAACTCATAAGCAGCCACTTAGTCATCTTTAATAAAAACAATTTACTTCTTAGAAAACCTGTTGTCTAAATGTTCTGATTGTCTCGCCCCGAGGCGTACTCAGTATAAAAACTCTCTTAACGACAAGTTCGGAGTCTAACACTTAGTTCGATACCACTTTAGCTACTTGTGAACAAGCAAGTGCGAAGTAGCTCGCCATTCGAAATTGCTCCCGCAACTGTTGAAACTGTCTTAACGACAAGTTCGGAGTCCAACACTTGGTTCGATGCCGCTTTAGCTACTTGCGAACAAGCAAGTGCGAAGTGGCTCGTCATTCGAAATTGCTCCCACAACTGTTGAACACTCTTGAACACAGTGTCATTAGGTGAAAGAAGCTCGTTCGACTAAAACATTGCTCGAACATTACAAATAATTTTATTCCATTAAAAGTCAAGATACAAGTCTTATTCAAAGACTATGCTACAAACGATTTGTTCCGCCAAAGATGGAGATACAAGTCTTATTCAAAACTACACTCCTACAAAACTATGAAGTCTCGCTCTAACTCCTCATAGGAAGTGGTACACTTCTATTAAGAGATACACGAGGATGACAAGCACCGTGCTGCTCCCTCGTGGCCTCCGAAGGGATCTCCAAGCCCGTGAGTCGAGTGGTACCGTTGGGACCCATAGACCTAACTGTCACGCAAACAGATGCTCCGCTCGATGAGCCATCCACTCCACTCTGAGCATCCCCAGGATTTCGCAAAAGAGGAGGCAAACGAAGCGCTAACTCGTAGAACAATCTTCCTTGGGCATACTCATCTCGAGGGCAAAAAGTGCTTCTAACGTCGCTCCCCTCCGAAAACCGTTGCAGACAAAGATTCTCTGCCTTTAACTCAACGACCCGCTCTTTGAGAGTGTCATCTGTCACTCTGAGCTTCAAGCAAGGCACTCGGCCTGAACTAACCCCCCGCGAGGCATCAGAAATAGTCCTCCGAAGATGAGCCGCTTCCAGACTCTTCTCGAGCACCACGTTCTTAAATTCGTCCCTCTCGGATCTCGCTTCAAATAAAGAGTGGCAAAGAAACTTGAGCCTCAAGCCTTGGCTGACAGCCATCGAAGGGTAGGCCTCCTCACCCTGAGGGGGCCCTTCACGAATTTTCTCTTCAAGACGCCTCATCTCGATATCTCGACGAGCCAAGGTCAACCTTAAATGACCTAACTCCCGCTCCGCTTTAAAAAGCATCTCCTGAGACCAAGCGAGCCCTCACTTGGTAACGCCTAGCTTAGAGTGGAGATGTGATACCTCACTAACCTGGGGAAACCAATCAAAGAAAGAAATGTAAAACGCCCAGACTTCAAATAGAGCTACAAGATAGTTCTGAGTTCTAACTCTAAGGAGGCTAAGTGCTGGGTCCAAGGGGAGCTACAAAATTGATCATAAGTTCAAATGCTAGTAAACTGAGAACTTTAAGCCTCGCAGCCAAACACTGTGAATCCAAAAGGCCCATTTCATTTCCAAAAAGAAGATACAGGAGTGGTGGCCAGTCCGCTATAAGGCATCAGTACAAAAGCGCTGAAAGAAAAAATAATAGTGCAGATACAAAAAAGTCAAGGAGCCACCTTGGTGGACTGCTCCGCGATCGCCTCCGGTACCCCCACAATCGCTGACTGAGGATCCGCCACGACATCCTCTTCCTCTCCTTCTTCCTCTTCACCTCCACCGGCGCCTTCTGCCCCCTCGGCCACTTCGCCTTCAAAAAGGGTGTACAAACTGTTCCCCGAGCTGTCAAAGCCAGGGACACGAGCTTCCACATGTTTGAAGGCCCTGGCATAAGACTGTTCCATGTTCGTGCGCATGTGCACTTTCGCCTCGACCCTAATTGCCTCCGCAGGCGCTTCCACTGCCGCTTCCTTCTCTCTCGCCACGTCTTCGGCAGCCTTCACGGCCATCTCCCTCTCCTTGTCTGCCCTCGCCATCTCCAAGACAGTCTGCTCGTTCGCCTTCACCAAGGCAGACTCGAAGAGGCTGATATGAGCGGCCTGAGACTCTGACAGACGCCACTCCGCCTCATACATCTTTACGGCCTTGGCTCTCTCTAACCGATCCTTATCACTCGCCACTTTGAGCTTCTTCTCCTGCTCGGCAAACTACTCCTAAAGGTGGCTAAAGTGGCACGTGATCTACAAAAAAGCAAGGGAAAAACTAAGCGAAATGCAAAGAAAAATTTCTATGTTTTGAGAGTCTAAATAACAACTCACCGACATGGTTGCCCCAGCAAGCTCGAGGGCATCGTCGCCAACTTTCTCCGCCTTCAATGCTGCTCGGTCCCTCGGGGTTGGTAGGTGACGAATCGCCTGCATTCTCATAGCAGAGTCCCCTAAGAAGCCGTCATGCTTCATCACTCGCCAATCAGGGACAAAAAGCCTCTTGTGCTCCTCGGTAAGAATCGTCTCTGCCTCGGTGGTAAGAAGTGGCGCCTCGAGCGCCAGTGCAACACCGAGAGTGAATTATTCGGATGATGGGTCAGGAGGGGCAAACAGGACAAGAGTGGCAGACGGGGTAGACGGAGCAGAAGATGGGACTCCAAGTTAACCACCAGGGCTAAAACTGTTGAACCCTTCGCAGTTCGGCTAGACGACAACCCCGCTGTTGTCCTCTTCCTCTTCTTGCTGTCGGTGGCCTTCCCACCTACTCCTCCTCGATCGAATAGCATCGCTCTGAAATACATACCAGGGGCCTTTGCAGGAACAAAGGTCAAAAAGTTAGCACACAAAGAAAACAAGATTAAAAGAAAAATAAAAACAAATGGAAATATATGAAGCATACTGGGGTCGATCGGACTGAGACCCCCACCGAAGAGAACCTTCTCGGCCATATCCTTCCAACTCAAGGTAGGGCGACCGAGGAGTTACGATATGACCTCATCTTCCTCCGGATTCAATATGGGCTCGGCCTTCACCCACCTCGGCACATTCTCCATCTTGTAAGAAAATCCCACGGCTCGCTACCGCGGATCGAGCAATACTTCTCTTTCCAAAACTTGATGGAATCCAGGTTCGTAATCATTCTCACACCCCGCCGTGGCGACAAATAGTACCGGTACTCCATTTTGCTCATACGATGGATCCGATAAAGACTTCGGAGGACGCTGAGTTGAGGCTCAACCCCCACTGCTTGGCACTGAAGTATGAAGCCGATGACATGCATCCACATGTTTGGCATGTACGGAACGGGGCTCAGTCCGTACCACCGCAATACCTCGATCACGAACGGTGGCAGGGGTAGACGAAGACCAGCATTGAGCGCATCAAATGGAAAGACGCACATATCTGGCGAGGTCGCTGAACATGCTCGGAACCCCGGACCCGGAAGGAGGGTAAACTCCGCCGGTATCATAAAGCTTCTTCTAACACGCAGCAAGTCCCTCTCCGCGAGAACAGAAGGGATGTTGTCAACCTCGGAGCATTCCCTCGGCTTGTTCTCCTCGTACGAAGCCGAGCTCCCGTAGACAACTTTGGCGAGAAAATCGTCGGAGTACTCTTTGATTCACCCGAGGTTAGACAAAGTGGACGATAGCCTTCCCGATTCCCCCGCTCTCCTCACCTCCTCCACTATCGTCTCGACGACCACCGACCCAACAACCTCCTTCCCCTTGTCCACGGTTGGGGGGACTACCAACAGCCGATCACACCCTTGGTCCGAGGTGGAGGTCTCACTCCCAGACGACACCCTAGACATCTTGTAAAATATATAAAATAAAATATATATTTACCTTGACGTGACAGCTACGGTCGGAAAAGATCGCCGGAAAGCACTAACCATTGGCCGCGAATGCCAGTCGAGCCACCCAGCAGTAAGAAGTTTTTTGCCAAGAGTAAAAAGAGAATGCGAAAATAGGGGAGGGATGGAGACTTATAGTAAAAGAGGGGGCGCTGCTTGGGCTTCTGAGAGCTTTGGGCCCCCGAAACCACTAAAAAGCCCATCAAAATGTTAAACGACAGAATTCGTAAAGGCGGGAACACGATTCGGCGCCCAAAACTCATTGACCAGTCAGACAGCCTCATATTTCGTGCTTGATCTTAATTAACGGCTCTGATCGAGCCACATAGCTCGAATCCTCCGAACGACCGAGCATGAAAATGGCAAAAATCATCGCCTCATAATTCGCACTTGAACTTGATCAACGGCTCTGATCGCGCCATGTAGCCCGGACCTAAAATCCGAACGTCCGAACGACCGAGCGTGAAAATGACGAAAATCATCGCCTCATGATTCGCGCCACGTAGCTCGGACCTAAAATCTGAATGCCCAAACGACCGAGCGTGAAAATGGCGAAAATCATCGCCTTATGATTCGCGCTTGACCTTAATCAACGGCTCAGATCACACCACATAGCTCGGATCCAAAATCCGAATGTCTGAACGACCGATCTTGAGAATGGCGAAAATCATCACTTCATAATTCGCTCTTGACCTTAATCAACTACTCTGATCACGCCACGTAACTCGATCCAAAATCCGAACGTCCGAACGATCAAGCATGAAAATGGCAAAAATCAATGCCTCATGATTCGCGCTTGATCTTAATCAACGGCTCTAATCACGCCACGTAGCTCAGATCCAAAATCCGAACGTCCGAACGACCAAGCGTGAAAATGGCGAAAATCATCGCCTCATGATTCGCGCTTGATCTTAATCAATGGCTCTAATTGCCCCACGTAGCTCGGATCCAAAATCCGAACGTCCGAACAACCGAGCGTGAAAATGGCGTAAATCATCGCCTCATGATTCGTCTGATTGCGCCACGTAGCTCGGATCCAAAATCCGAACGACCGAGCGTGGAAATGGAGAAAATCATCGCCTCATGATTCGCGCTCAATCTTAATCAACGGCTCTGATTGCGCCACGTAGCTCGGATCCAAAATCTGAACGTCTGAACGACCGAGCGTGAAAATGGCGAAAATCATAGCCTCATGATTCGTGCTTGATCTTAATCAATGGCTCTGATTGCGCCTCGTAGCTCGAATCTAAAATACAAACGTCCGAACAACCGAACGTGAAGGTGGGGAAAATGCCCCCCTCCCGATGCGCGCTCACGATTGAAGCGTCCAGATCGAGCCACATCAGCACACTCCAGATGAACCGCCTAATCGTCCAGAAAATCGCGCCAACGTGATCAGCATTCCAGATTGCGCCACATTGGTAAATAACTGATTAGTTCTTTTTTATATTATTAAATCGAATTAATTATTTAAAAATTACAAAAAAATAATTAAAATTCAAAAAAATTAATTAAAAATTCTAAAAAATAATTATAAATTCGGGAAAATATTTTTGAGCTCCTGGAAGAATAATTATTAATTAGAATGATTAATTTATACTTTTTGAAAATTGGTTGTTACATCGTAAGGCCGAATAAATAATTCGAAAAATAATTTAAAAATTAGAAAAAATCAATAAAAATCCAAAGGATCCGACAAACACATCTGAACACAAGCCAGGCTCAATTAAAAGCTGTTAAACCCCGCAAGCAATTCTGAAACTCCTAAGAACGCTGATAAAATCTCGTACACCATTGAAACAAGAACACTACTACCCAAAGGCTGTTAAACCCAGTCTTCGGGAGTGGGGGGCTCGTGATATGGCTAAAAATGGGATTGAATCGAGACCGTTCAAACCGGGCACGAATCTTAAAGCTCTCAAGGGTAAAACAGTAATTCCCACTGCAAATAGGTCCGAATTGGGAAGTGGGTCTTTTTTCAAAGCCCAATAACCCGAAAACGAATCTGTCCTATTGGGTATGGGTAGCAACCCGTTACAAACTAGCCCAGATATTTAAAGAGTAATTCAAATTCGTGATTATCTCTAAGAGACGGTTTAAACTGCCTCTCTTATCATAAAACGAGTTTAAACTCTACGTCTTATCCAAAAACACCTAGGACATAAAGATTAATGATTATCTCTAAACTGTCTCTAAAGGTGACTGTAAATACTCCTCTCGCCCCACCATAACAAGGTAATCAATATTTTTCCACATAAATCCTCTTTCATAATATTCCTGATTACTGACTTGGGCGTCCGAGGGTTCGTCACCGGAATCCATCCCGGTGTATCAAACTTTATGCAGGTCAACGGCAGTGGCAAGAAACCAGTCAAACGCTGGTGAAAGTCAACGTGTTTGCCTTATTTGTTTCCAAAAGAATCCACAAATTCATCTGTTTGCTCCCACACCAAAATCAACAGCAACAATCTCAATGTTTTGGACATTTTATGGGCTATAATCCACTGTTATTACCAAATTTTGAGAAATACAAAATTTTAGTAGTATGCCATATTTTTTAGGCTTGAGTCAATTTACTTCGAATTACTATTTTTGCCAACTTTAATGGGGCTATTATCCACTGTTTTTTAACTAAGTTTGAGAAATGCGAAATTTCAATGATTTGGCCCATGTTGTGGGCTATAGTCCACCGTTTTCATTGATTTTGAGAAAATTCTGAATCTCACTATTTGGGACATATTTCATGTGTGGTCGCTATGAATTGTAGATTTTGATAAATACAAATTTTAACTAATTTGGCCATATTTTGTGGACGATAGTTCACTATTTTCGTCGATTTTGTAAAAAATCTGAATATCACTATTTCGGTCATAATTTATAGGCTACTCCACTATTGAGAGGGAGGATGTTGAGAGGTTGAAGAGTAGAGACTTAAGGAGGAATGTCTATTCGGCAAGTTGTTGTCTGCTGTCACCGCCGCTGTTGTTGAGAGGGAGCGGAGATGATTGAAGTTAGGTAGGTGGAGATTGAGAATTGAGATTGTGGTTAAAGTTTGGAATTGGGGATGAAAAATTAAGAGAAAATTTGGGGGTTACGGGATAGGAGATAGGGTTGAAGATGGGTCAAGTCAGGGCAGGTATATAAAGGCTAAGCATTTTTTTTAGGCGTGCGCCTCGAGCCATTGCTAAGGCACACCGAAACGCGGACCTAAGTGGCGCTTTGAACAAAGGTGAATCCTTAACCTGGGCTTAAGGCTCAAACTACTTTTACACCTGAGCCTTGAGCATCAGGCGAGCCCTCGACTAGTACAGTTCATTGTTTTTAAACGATTTTCATAAATACGAAAATTCACTTGTTTGGTCATATTTTGTGGGCCATATTGTCCAATGTTTTCGTAGATTCTGAGAAAAATTATGAGTATCTTGGCCACATTTTACAGGTTATTGCCTATCGTTTTTGCCACATTTTTTGGGCTATAGTCCACCATTTTCATCAATTTTAAGAAAATTATGAATCTTAGTGTTTTGGCTATATTTTAGCCGATTTTGAGATATATAAAATTTCATTCATTTTGCTTGTGCTAGTCTACCATTTCCATCGATTTTGGCCTTATTTTATAAGCCTTATTTTGGTTGCTATTCCATTGCTTGTGCTGATTTTGAAAAATACAAAAGTTCACTGACTTTGCCACATTTTGTGGTTAGTCCACCGTGTTCGTCAATTTTGAGAAAATTCTAAATATCACTATTTGGCCATATTTTATGGGCTTATAGTCTAATGCTTTTTGCCGATTTTGATAAGTACAAAATTTTACTAATTTGGCCACATTTTGTAGGCTAATCCAGCCTCTAGGTATCCCTTTCCGCTCTCGATGGCTTTCACTCTAGCGACACTGGCCTAACCTGGGTCTACCAGTAATTTTAATCAAGCCTCAAAGTAGCCCTTTCCAAGCACCGCAAATCAGAAGCATGAGACCCGCTCTAATACCAATTGAAATGAACCCAAGAGAACTCGCCCTTAAAAGCTAGGGGAGGGAACCCAAATTTATTTTAACCCTACATCGGCTACCCATATAACCGATATGGGACTAAATGGTCCTTATCCACAGTTTTATATTTGTTCTCTTCTTTATATGAACATATCCATCAATTTCTATATAACTAAGCAAATAGGGTTGCTGCTCCTTGCTGTCGAACAAGTACGAACAACCTCTCAAAAGACGAGAATGCCCAAAAGAAATATTGTAGAAGATAAACATATCCCTAAGATTACAAAAAAGTATATTGCCAAATTAAAAGAATATGTTGCCAAACTTTTAATACGAAGAATCTACTGCCAAATACTAAAATATAGATATATATGCTACCAATTTTGTTTGGAAAAAAAGGAAAATATGGGCAGGCAAAGAAAGTAGGGAGAAATATTACGAGCACGTGCATTATCGCATGTGGGATACTCTAGTATAATACATCTTTGCTAAAAGAAAGGGAATGTGCATTGTCACATGTTAAGCCTTATTTGAAACATTCTATGAAAATTTCATGTATGATGTTCATGTCTATGCCCATGTTATGTTTATGTCTATATGCCATGCTTCTTCGATCTCTAATTTGGAATGAAGACTATTACTTTTGGTGTTCATAAAATAAATTTGTTTACAAACTTGACCTAAATTCAAGGCCGGCCCCCTAGTGGAGGCTGGGGAGGCGGCCGCCTCGGGCCCCCGAAATTTTTGCAATTTTAAGGGCACCCATAATTTTTTTCCTTGTATTTATATATATACATATTTTGCAGTAATATTTTTTTAGGGGCTCCAAATTTAATTTTTTGGGCTTTTGATTTTAAAATTAGTACTTGGGCAAGCTTATTTTAGTTGGGTTTGAATTTGTATGGAGATTTTTTTCCAAAATCCCTAAATCTCCATCTATTTCTTCATATATATCGGTTTTTAAAAATTGTGGCAAAAAAATTTTCCAAAATTTTGTTATTTTGTTTTCAACAATTTTTATAAAAAATAGATTTTGTATGGGGGCCCATTTCGGAAGTTCGCCTCAGGCCCCATAAATTTAGGGCCGGCCCTGCCTAAATTAATGGGTGATAAAAAAGAGGTCGAAATAGTTTGAAGGATACTTCAATTCAACTTGAGGAAAGCTTTAGAATGTGTACCTTTACAATGAATCTTTTGATTGAAACAGTTTTCGTTTGACCAATACGATGTATGCGCATGACAGCTTGTTCCTCGACAGCTGGGTTCCACCAAGGATCCTACAAGAAAACTTTTGAATGTTTGTTTTTTCTTTAAAATAAAAATGGAGAAATAATGATCTACCACGTACAAATAGACTTCATGTTTAGACACATCGGGATTTGATAAGTCCAAACTTACATATCAACCATACATACGAGTAATAGAGAAAAGTAGGTTATCCTCTCACACAACATTGAACCTGAAATATGAACCTGTGGAATCCTTAATAGCTAGCATTTCAGATAATATCTACATAAGTTTATTTAAAGTAAAGTAGCTCATATTCTCACCAATGTTTCACAGAAATCTGAACCATATTCTCATTGCAGAGAAAGCAGTGTTTATTTCAGCCACGCTATTAGACAAACATATGGCATGACATTTCTTGGATCTACTTAGATTAGTCCTAGAGTATCCGAAGCATTCACCGTAATTTATATACAGAACTAACTTAAGAATGTGCTACTGATGTTATGTCCTTTGAGGTGTACAGTTCTAATAATCCATGGGATGGCTCCGACATGGAGTTCTCACAACTCTAGTTTGAGTGTAACATCCCTAAAAAAATTATTAATTATTTTGTACAACCATGTTTGTTTAATAAATTTTTTTATATAATGCACTATTCTTGGTATTGCTTTTTTTTACATATATATATGGGTAGCCTAATCATGTTAAGCATTTTATAATAAAGCCCAACATGTTTTTCTTTTAGAGCCCAACCCAACATGGCTTAATCAAACACACAATCATTCAAATGAGCAATGTCTAGGGGGTTTAAAGCAAATAGAGGAACACCTAAGCAGTCTACAGAAATCCACACTCTATTTCACTTCACCACCCCACTCCATGGTGGCCGGCCACCCCCCCCCCCCCCCCCTCCATCCTTCTATATATATGAGTTAGAATGAGAATGAAACCCTAGCTCTTTTTCATACCCTTTCCAAACCCCAAGTCATTTTTGATAAAACCCTAGCATATTTTCTACTACTAACCCCTTCTCATTCTCAATACTTTCTAGTTTCTAATTCCAAAACATCCTCTATACATATATACATATATATAGTACCTCGGAGCTTTTGTGTTCATAATAAAGCTAAGTGGAGAAAAGCCAAAGAAGCAAGGAGGAGAAGGAAACTAGTGAAGCTAAGAGTAGTTTTGGGAGCTTGCTCATCAAGGTGGGTAATTTCTTTATCCTAAAAGTTGCTAGTTTACTAATAAGAATGAGGGTATAATGTGTTGATTGAAATTATCATATGCCTAAGTCCATGTGTAGGGTCATATAGAATAAACTGTTATAGAAATTACCCTCGAATCTTGATTTTCTGCAACCCAAGATAACAAATTAAAAATAAATAAGAACAGAGTTACCGGCCTATGGGGAAGTCGCGCGGAGCGCACTGCCCTAAGAGTTGATCCGCGGTCTTATGTGCAGACTTTTCGCAGATGCTCCTAGTGGTAAAACCCCCGGTATCACCGGCATCTCGCTGTCGCACACAACGTCGAGAGATTGACCCGAACTTAGCCTTGCCCAGAACGGAAGAGAAAAGTAGAGTACCAGATTTGGCAGGGAGGAAGTGAAGGAGAGGAAGAGTTATGTGGGAAAACAATTTTCAGTTCTATTAAGGGAAGAGAAGATTAGAGTATATATGGGCTGATCCCACTCACAACGCACATCTCCCAACCGATGTGGGACTAAAAGCAAGGAAAGGAGGAGCTTGGTTTTGACCAAAAAGCCAACAATCCCCCCCCAAAACCAAGATCCGAAAACAGAGATAACAAAAGAATAATGATGGAGAAGTTCGGGGCAAGAGTATACTATGCATAAATGAGATGGACTACAGCCTTGAATCTCACGTAGTGACTATTGTCTTTGTCTGAAGAAGTGCTTGATGGACTATGCCTTGAATCAGACTTCTTGACTCAGATTCAGAAAATAACACACATAGTATGCTAGAGGTTCTTGGGTCTATCGGGTGGCGCTTTTGAATGGCCATGCGCTCTTTTTCCATAGTCATGAGAGTTGTCTGGGATCGCCCTGTCCCATAGTCGCGGCCTTCACGACCTCTCATATAGGTAAGTCCTCAAAGGGTTGGTGATCGGAGTCAACCCTACATAATAATGTTTGGACCTATTAAGAGTTTAGAACTCATCCTAACCAGATCACACAGGAACACTGTCACCATAGGGATGGAATATCATTGTACAACCTCGTACAGCCACCTGGGCATTAATTTATGAAAATTTAATCTCTGAGTCAGTGTTCCATAATAGTCACCGAAGTCCAGCTTGTTTCTACCCATTGAACCGGCTTCTTGGGATCTCCAGTCAGACTCGGTTGGGTTGCCACTGCTGGTGACTTACTTATGGGCTTAACCCCATCCCCCTCGATGATTCTAGGATCAACGTCCTAGACAAACCATTTGTCAAGTGGTCTGCAAGGTTCTTTTCTGACTTTATATAGTCAAGAACCACATATTTGCCTAATAGGCTCTTGATTGACTTGAAGTGCAGCTGCAGGTACCTGTTCATCTTAGCATTCACAGAATCATGCTTTAGTAGTTCTATAACAGATTTATTATCACAGTTTATGAAAATAGCAGGAACAGGAATATTAGTAACAGGTATATGCATAATCAAATTTCTTAGCTATTCAGCTTCTGTACAAGTAGTGTCCAAAGCTATCATTTCAGAGTCCATAGTACTTCTATCTGTGATTGTATGTTTGCATGAACCCCAGGAGATTGCAGCTCCTCCTAGGGAAAAACATATCCAGTTGTGGATTTCACATCATGTGAGTCAATTACCCAGTTTGCATCTGAGTAACCTTCTATAATATCAGAGTGTCTAGAATAATGAAGTTTATAACCTATAGTACCCTTAAGATATCTAAATACTCTTTCTAATGCTGACCAATATGATCAGTTTGGGTTACTAGTATATCTACTAAGTCTCCCAACAGCAAGTGCAATATCAGATCTAGTTCTATTTGTTATATACATAAGAGAATCTATCATTTGAGAGTATTTATGTTGTTCTACAGGTAAACCTTCATTCTTCTTGAGAATGATACTACTGTCAAAATGAGTACGAGCAGGTGTCTTATCAAAGTACTCAAATTTTCTTAGCATTTTCTCAATAGAATGTACTAAGGAGAGAGTATAACCCTCCTTGGATTTGGATACTTGAATTCCTAGAATCAGGTTGGCTTCACCTAGGTCTTTCATATCAAACATGCTGGATAACGTTATATAGATTAATTGACTGTCTTTGTCTAAATCAATGTTATCCATGCTAGATTTAAAAACTGACATCATTATCATTTGCCAAACAAGTATGTATATATATATATATATATGTTTAATCAGATATTGACTAATCAGAGACTGTGTAATTAACATTTTGAATAAGCAAGTGTCACAATCTCTGATACCAGGATGGATAAAGAAAAGGACTTCGATTTGCGTGCCCCGTGATTACTATGACAATCTAATCTGAAAGTGAATCTCTCCACATTACTGATTATGAACAATCAAGTATGTATAACTTGAAGGTATAAGATAAAATTCTAACTGAAAGTTACAATATAGACTACGAAAATAACATGATCAAAGAAACTCAAAGTCATGAAAATATTCCACGAAAGCCCTATAATATGGTTTCACGGGGCATATGTGTAGTCGTACTAAACAATAGGCATTTTCCAATTTCAAATAAACAAAAAAAAAATGATGGTTAATGGTGTTCGGGGTAAAGTGAGTAAAAATAAATGGCAGGAGGTAACTTAATTTCAGAGGCAAATGCTGGGGTTTTCATGATTTTGCACCTCTAATACATTTCCCCAACTTTATAAGCAATAGACAACTAGAATCTTTGGCATCTCTTGTTCGCACTGAATTATGGAGTCTAAAGAGCACTTTTAGACTCAAATTTAAATATGTATTTGCCCCTAATGCACTTTTCCAAAATTGGACCTTTTTATCCTTTTTCGATCACACCTAATGAGGCCAAAGCCCTGAAGAAAAAAAAAACTTTGAACACTTTTTGTCACAACATTTCGTTGACAAACACAAAGGCCTGGTCATCTTAGACACCTTATCTGATTCTTCTCCAACACAAAGAACCGAAGAGTGCAAACCAAAATATAAGATTTACTAAAGCAACCAGAGCAGAGTGCCCAGTGCTAGCTCCTTCAGTCCTTTAGTAAAGCAGTAGTATGCCATAATGCAGCATCGAACAACTTAGATTACTTCCATGTGTGCATTGTACACTAAAATCTATAGACTATAGGACTCAACAAACTAAGCTTAGAATGTGCAGCATACTCCATATTCATTAGGAGACCATTTGGGTAGAATCTTCTCCTCCTATAGGGCAAAGGGAATCAACATTACAGCAGGCTCATACAAAGAGGCAGACTTGAATAATTTAGGATGGTTTCATTTGATCTGGTGATCCAAGACAATCATTCAAGCATTAATTTATTTTTTTTGAAATGTACGAAATGATGTTTTCAATGATAAATTACAGAAACGTTCCAACTTTCAGTTACCCAATATACGGAGTTTAAATCTACTCCACCATAAAATTTTCCCAAATTAGTTAATAAATGTGTTAAGTCCAAGTTCCTAGGAACTGCATAACGGATGACAAAGCTATAGGCCAAACAAATTGGTCTTAGACAATCTCAAGTTTTGGGGAAGTAACCATACACAAATTTTAGAAATCTGGATGTAATTTTGTAGGGATTTCCTTTGGAAGATTTACAGAATCTTTGAAGTTGCTAAGTACAACAAAATAAAGTAGGAATATTAAAAATCTCCCTGAAAGAGAGAGAAGAGATATGATGAGTTGTAGCATCATTCAGAGATAATGTGTAATAGTGATAAACTGATAATAAAAGAAGAAGAAATTTTTCTACACTTACGCTCCACGGTCCACAGCACGATAATAATCACCTTTCCACTAAAAAGCCCCAGAGCCATTTCTACCCTTCAAATTGAAACTATTTAACCTACAAACACGCTTGAGTAGTGCTCAACTAACAGGTATTGGTCTCAGAGCCTTCATAGATTAGAACATGAGATGATCAAGTGTTCTATGCCAAGAGTGAAGTTCTAATTTCAGAAAACCATATTTTGCATCCCAAAGGAACCCCAAAAAAAAGGAAAAAAAAAAATGGGAAAGGATCTGACCGACGACCAAGTGGCCTCGATGCGCGAAGCCTTCTCCCTCTTCGACACCGACAGCGACGGCCGGATCGCCCCCTCCGAGCTCGGCATCCTCATGCGCTCCCTCGGCGGTAACCCTACCCAAGCCCAGCTCAAAGAGATCGTCACCACCGAGAGCCTCACCGCGCCCTTCGACTTTCCGCGCTTCCTCGATCTGATGAAAAAGCACATGAAGCCTGAGCCATTCGATCGCCAGCTTCGAGATGCGTTCAAGGTTCTTGATAAGGATTCGACTGGTGTCGTGTCGGTTTCGGATCTGCGTCACGTGCTGACTAGCATTGGGGAGAAGCTGGAGGCGGCGGAGTTTGATGAGTGGATTCGGGAGGTGGATGTGTCGCCGGATGGGACGATTAAGTACGAGGATTTCATTATGAGGATGGTTGCCAAGTGAGAGTGATTGGTATTTGGTATCGTTTCGAATTCTGTGTTTTGGTTTCTTGATTTAATTTTGGGGTTGGATCTGAGAGGGATTTGTGTGGATCTGTTTTAGGCTGCTTGAATTGGTATTGTTGATGAAACGTTAGGGTTTGTGATGTAGTGTTAGATTGTTGTTGTTTTGATCATTCTAATCAACTCTTAGATTGTTATAGAAATTACCCTCGAATCTTGATTTTCTGCAACCCAAGATAACAAATTAAAAATAAATAAGAACAGAGTTACCGGCCTATGGGGAAGTCGCGCGGAGCGCACTGCCCTAAGAGTTGATCCGCGGTCTTATGTGCAGACTTTTCGCAGATGCTCCTAGTGGTAAAACCCCCGGTATCAACGGCGTCTCGCTGTCGCACACAACGTCGAGAGATTGACCCGAACTTAGCCTTGCCCAGAACGGAAGAGAAAAGTAGAGTACCAGATTTGGCAGGGAAGAAGTGAAGGAGAGGAAGAGTTATGTGGGAAAACAATTTTCAGTTCTATTAAGGGAAGAGAAGATTAGAGTATATATGGGCTGATCCCACTCACAACGCACATCTCCCAACCGATGTGGACTAAAAGCAAGGAAAGGAGGAGCTTGGTTTTGACCAAAAAGCCAACATAAACATAGAAAGAAAAGAAATCTACTAGAAGAATTGTTGGTGTGGCATATGCTTGTTTGAAAATCATGTCCTATTTTTTGTAGTATGATTAATTATTTGTTGATTATAGTTGAAATAGTTGTATGTAGTAGTAGTAATTTGTATGTAGTAAGTTGTGGAAACTTATATGCTTATATGTGGTAGTAGTGTTTTGCAGTTATATGTGGTAATTTTACATGTAGTAATTTATAGGAGTAGTAATATCACATGTAGTAATTTATAGACTAAATTTGAAGAAAAAAAACCCTTGAACTATCCCTTCTATGCAGAAACTCTCTGAACTTTTTTTTGCGCAGAAAACCACACTCAAGTATGGTTGCAAAAAATCCCATAAAGCATATTTTCAAAAAACCACATCTAACGGTTTTGCTTGTATTAGATAACCTCATTCATCTTTGCAAGTTGGTTCAGAAAATATCATGCATCTTTCTTATTATTGTCAAAAAACCTCACTCAACTTTAGCAGAAAGCTCAGGCCTTCGGAGTGAGTTTTTTGCAACTATACTTGAGTGTAATTTTCTGCACAAAAAAAAAAGTTCAATGAGGTTTTCAGCATAAAGGGAATAGTTCAAGGGGGATTTTTCAAATTTAGCCTAATTTATAAGTAGAAGCAGTGGTAGAAGTAGTGATTTATATGTAGTAAATTCTATACCTAGTAATTCATGTTTTTATTACAGTGGCTAGTCATAGTGAATTACTTATAGTGGACTACTTGTAGTAGCACTTGTGATAGTAGAAGAGTATGGTGGAGTTTATGGGTATGTATTAAAGTTCATGAAGTAATAGTAAAGAAGTGATTAGAATAACCCTATATTTGACTTCATGTTAAGTTCCTATTGTAGTAGTAGAAGGAAGACTAGAATAACTCTATAATAATTTATGTGTAAAACAACTTCACGTTAAAGTCCTTAATCCTAAATGAGTAAATGCACAACAATGGTATGAAATGAATACCTATGTTAAGTTTTGTATAGAATTTTATATAAAAGAATTGAATCGGTAAGTATACATGGATAACTAGAAGCTAGTAGATATGTCATTGAAAGGTTAGTAAAACTCAAAAACGGAAAGAATTAAAGTTGCAATGAGGTATCAGTACACTTATATGTGTGCATACGGTGATGTCTAGTGCATATTAAGTGCAGTAGTTTGGTGTATGTTGAAGATGTATGTTGAGCCGACTCTTAGCTTAGTTGAAAATTTGGGATGAATCCAAATTTGGGTTAAGATAAATTTGTTGTAAGACAACTAACTTTTGGGACTAGGTTAAATTTACCTAGTATTCTGCCATTATTGAGTAAGAAACTAAGTAATCTAGTTAAGGATTTGTAAACGATGAAAGGAAGAATAAAGCCATAAGAATCGGGTAAAAACATGGTGCAATTGTATTTACTAAACCAAGATTATAGTAGCTGTAGCTCATGATCAAGTGACCAATATTACAAGGACAAGCACTAGTTGGGAGTGTACTCACCTGTCAAAGGAACACGTGCAGCGTCTTCTGGGACATGTACGGCGTGGTCTCGACTGTTAATTTATAAGATTTAGTGATCAGAAATGTCAAAATCTAGGAGAATGAACCCTTATGAGTACGTCTATGTTCTAAGTTATCCATACAAATAATGAGCTAGAGCGTAACTCTTAGTCTCTGGCAGAGTAAGGGAAGACATGCCGATTCGCTTTATATTCAGATACTTATGGTAGAGTCTGGGTGTGGAGAAAGGCCACCGATTCCGACAGGAATGCAGCTGAGCTGAATGAGCACCAGCTTATCGGGAGTGGACAGCGACCACAGGCCGGGCGGAGTGGAAAGAGATCACCGATTCCAATCGATCGAGGTGATCACCGATCTTCGCAAGTGGAGAAAGACCACCGATTCGATGCAGTAGGCAGAATAGACCGTATATACTGCAGCTCTATCAGTCACTAAATAAATGACATAAACAAGGAAGAGTACAAGAGTAGATCTGCATTGCGAAGGAGTGAACCCTATAATCTGAAGTACGCTCAAGCTTAATTGAAAAATATGTAGTATGGGATGCACATGTTTCTAAATCAAGTATGCATTAGAATAGAGCATCATGTGCATTTGAGTTGTGCATTAGATCTATGTTATGGCATACACCGACACTTCTATTGTATGATTTCCACATTTCATTTCGCATTAATGTTGTTTTGTTAAGGATTTGGGAAATTGCGGTTTCTATCCTTTTTGCGTCAGTTACATTCAACTGACGTACCCACAGTTGGTTAGTTGTAGGACTGGTCGTAGGAGCAAGAGATTCGAGCTATGGAGATCCAAATGGAGGGTATAGTTTTCCTTGTACAATGTAAGTTTTAAATTTCCTGTGATTCTTTCCTGTGTTGTGTACTCATTTGGAGCAATGATCTTGGGTTGTGTCACGAGTTTCCTGTATAAGGAACTCAGGGCGCTACACAGTGGTAACAGAGCCTGCTTGAAATAATAGTACTAACACAACAAGAAATTGGACTTGGAGCTCCCTATAGAGTCGGGTTTAGTTTAGATTATGGAATGATCATAAGTCATAGGGATGCACTTTTCAACTTATGATTATGACTTTTTCCCTATGTCTGAACTAATCCCCATATTTTGCTCCTTGCAGGATGGCTGATAAGGGTGTGCCGAACAAGAACGGGTTGGAGGAGGAAGAAGAGGACTTCTTCAAAGAAGAAGAAGATCCTCAAGAAAAAGACCCCGAAGAGGAAGAAGAGCCAATGGAGATTGAGACACCTCCTCTCACTCCACCTGTAGGTTCTCCCGATGAGCCTATCAGTTTATAGAATGTCATCTCTCATGCTGTGTCCAGGAATTGAGGATAGCCTACCGCATCCCGAGGCAGAACTCAGAATAGGATAGCTTCGCTTTGGCGTCACCTATACATGCATAAATGGAAGACAAGCCAGCTAGAAGAAGAAGTTCATGAAATCAAGAAACAACAGCTCATCTCCGAGAAGGAATTGAACAGGCTAAGAAAATTCAAAACCAAGGCATCTCGAAGGCTGCTACTACTAAAGGTCAGCTATCGATATACAATTTTGTGCCTTAAGGAAAAATAGGAAAAGTTATTGACCCAGGTAGCCCAGTTACCGGCGCAACTGGAACAACGCCAGAGGACTATGGACTTCGTTGGGGACGGTCTGTAGAAGTAAATTTTAAAACCTGTTTTCAGTTTTTTTAAATTTTAAAATGTAAAAATGGTGTTTATATAGGTGTTTTTGCAAAATCGTTTCTAAATTTTTTTTGGAAACTGCTCATTATAAAACCCATTTTTAGGAAACTCCAAAAACCAGTTTTATAAACTTCTTTTTTCCTTTTCTTCATCTCTCCCAAAATAACGTCTTGTTCCCTTTCTTCTTCTCTCCCAAAAAACCTGATCTAGAACCCATAAAACCCTCCCAAAATCGTCCACAAATCTGCGGATTTCTTCACAAATTCTTCACCAAATCGCTTCCACCTTCTTATCTTACCTCAAGTGAGCGTACAAAGGCCTTCGAAGATGCGGATTTTTTTTTGTGTTCCTATTTTTTCATGATAATGAGATTGTTTGTTTATAATGCATATTAAGGACATCTATATGTGATAACAGGTAAGTCTGAATTTGTATTCAAAATCTCATTCTACTTTATCTTACATATGACAGGGATTTAATATAAGGCACATAGAATTGCTGAAAGCTGCAGACTTGGATAGTGCAGGTATATATTAATTTACTAAATTTGTTATGATGTTCTTTCATGGTGCTGACTTTGCTGGAAGGTCTCGTTACAAATATTTATTTTTCCTCCAGTTGCAAAGTACACAGCTAATCCAGACATTGTTGCAATAGAAACAGGTAGCTAATCCAGAAATAGAGCATCATCGCTCCAAGTATATGCTAATTTTGTACAACTGCTCATGGTTTTTTGGTTCTTGATGCTTATAGGGCAAGAAGCACACACAAATTTTTTCCACACTGAAGAAAAATTAATTGAGTGGGTTCAAGGGTGGTATCCAATCCAGCCAAGAAGCACACACAAATTTTTGATCAATTAATTGAACTGTTGCTCTTTTTTTTTGCAAGCTCATGGTCTGTAAATTATCTATATATGCTTACAATTCCTACTTTTCCATGATATACAAGTATGGCCAGCTAATGATTTTGGATTAGTTAGATAGAAGTCACTGCAAATTGTAATTCTGGATTAGTTAAATCGAAGAACCAGGTACTTAACTAATCCAGTCATTGTAATTCTGAATTGTCTCTTGTTATGTATTGTAACTGGGACTAAGTGGAAGGAAACAAATATATTAGTGAAGCCTATTGTTGCTGCTGATTTTGGTGTGGGAGCAAACAGATGAATTTGTAGATTCTTGAGAAAACGAATAAGGCAAACCTGTTGACCTTCACCAACATGTTGAGTTGTTTTTTGCCGTTGTCGCGAACCTGCAAAAAGTGCGATCCACCGGGATGGATCCCGGCGACGCACCCTCCGACCCTCTTGTCAGTAATCAGATTGATTAAGAAAGAGCTTTATGTAGAAAAATATTGATCACCTTCTTATGGTGGGGGGAGAGGGATTTTTATAGTCACTTTAGGGATCCGTTTCGAGATAAAAACAAATCTCTACTTCCCGGTGTGGATGGACAGAAGTGGTTAAAACCACCTACTAGGGATAATTATGAATGTGGATTCTTCTTTATCCTTCTGAACTGGTTTGTAACGGGTTGGGACCCGTACCCAGTAGGACGGATCCGTTTATGGGTTATTGGGATTTGAAGAAAGACCCAGTTCCCATTTCGGACCCGTTTGTAGGTGAAATTACTGTTTTACCCCTGAGAGCTTTAAAATTTGTGTCCGACTTGAACGGTCCCGATTTAATCCTATTTTTAGCCATATCACGAGCCCCCCACTCATGAAGACTGAGTTTAATAGCCTTTGAAGAGTAGTTTGTTGTTCTAATGGCATACGAGATTTTATCGGAGTTCTCGGGGGAGTTGGATCTTGCTCGAGGTGTAACGGTGTTATTCTGAGCTTGTAAAATACCCAAAATTATTCTCAGATTTTTCTGAATTTTTTTGAATTTTTAATCATTTTTTTGAATTTTTTATTCAATTTTTCCGAATTAAATAATTAATTATCAAGAAATTTAATTAACTATTCTAATTTAATAATTATTATTTTCAGAATTTAAAATTATTTTCCCGAATTAATAATTATTTTTAGAATTTTTAATTAATTTTTTCGATTTAAATAATTTTTCGGATTTTTTAAATAATTAATTCAATTAAATAATTAAATAACTTAATTAAAATTTACCTGTACACATGGCGCAATCCTGCGCGTTGATCAAGATCAAGGAGCTCGCATCGCGAGGAGACAAATTTTCCCCATTTTTTGTTCGGGACCAGCTCTGTTCGACACTTGGGGCTAACGGGCGCGGTCAACGGATCCGTTGCCTTTTTTTCTTTTTTTCTTTCTTTCTTCTTCCCGCCTCTGCCTTCGTCTTTCTCCTTTCCTACCTTCGCCCATCTTCTTCTCAGCGTCGTCTTCCTCCCCTTCGTATCCTTTATCCGACCACGCCCCCAGTTTTCCAGCGCTCTGTGCAGCGAGAGGAGCTCGGCGAACGAAAGGCGAGGGTCGTTCAGCGATGGGTTCGGCGAAGCTTGGAGTTAGGCGAGCTCGGCGAATGTGGCGAAGCTTGGAATTGGGCGAGCTCGGCGAACGAGACGTTCGGCGACGCTTGGAGACGCTCGGCGAACAGGTTTGCTTCGACGAAGGAGCTCTTCGATGTGGGGGCTCGACAGTTGAGATGTTGGGTGAGCTCGGCAAACGAGGCAAGGAGGTCGGAGCTCGGCGATGGAGATGCGTGAGCTCGACAGTAAAGCTTCGACGAAGGTGGCGAGGCCATGGCGGAGCTCGGTGAAGGAGAGCTCGAAGTGGGTTCGAAGCTTGTGAGCTCGGCGAGAGAGAGGTTGGAGCACAGTGAGGGAAAGCCTTGAGCTCTGTGACGAGCCTGGCGAGGAGTTCGGCACTAGAGGCGGTTGGTTGGCGAGCTCGACGAGGCATGGGTTCGACATCGGAGCTCTTTGATGAGTTCGGCGAGGGGAGCTCGCAAAGGGGGGAACTCGACGAAGCCATGGGAGAGAAGCTCGAGCTTCGACGGAGCTTGGAGTTGGAGGAGCGCTCGAGCTAGCCATGGCGGGAGGCGAGCTTGGCGAATGTGGTGAGGTCGACGATGGCGAAGCTTAGGCAAGGAGGGAGGAGCTCGGGACGGTGGAGCGCATCGTCTCGTCGTACCCGACGTGGTGAAGGAGTGGATGGAGCTCGACATGGATAGGGAGCTTGGAGTTGGGTTCTTCATCTGGTTTTTGGTTTTGGCGGGAAACTCGGAGGAGTATGGGTAACGGGTTTGGGTCCATAACGGGTCCAACCCGTCCCGTTAATTCTCTTTTGTTTTTTGTTTGTTGTGCGAATCTGGGCCATTGATCCATATTTGAGCGCGAATTTTGAGGTAAGAGTTTTTCTCTCATTTTCCGTTCGGATCTTCATCTATTCGGTGCGTGCTGGCGATCGTGGCGAACGTGGCGAACGGTAGGCGATCGACACGTGGCTCTTAAGCCGTTGACTAGTCAACAGTGTTTTGCCCATATTTCGTTCGGAAACACGTCTGTTCGGCGCGTGCTAGCGAACGTGGCGAACGTGGCGAACGATAGGCACTGTCTGGTGAACGGTTGAGTTGAGCTTTGTGACTCTTGGGAAGATCCATTCTTGGAGGCGGATTTGAGGAGCAACTCTAGGGGAGAGTTGAGCTTCGAACCCGTTGAGAAGAAGGCCGCCCGGAAGGCGAGCAGAGTGAAGAGCATCACTAGGCTCTAAGAGGGAGCTGTTTGGGGGGCGAGTTTGAGGAGCAACTCTAGGGGAGAGTTGTGCTCCGAACTCTTTGAGAAGAGGTCCGTTTTTTAGGCAAGCGGAGCGGAGAGCCTGGCTCTAGGAGAGCCGTTTGGGAGACAAGTTTGAGCAGCAACTTTAGGGGAGAGTTTTAGCTCTGAACTTGTTGAGAAGAGATCCGCCCTGGAAGCGAGCAGAGCGGAGAGCCTGGCTCTAGGAGAGAGCCATTTGGGAAACAAGTTTGAGGAGCAACTCTATGGGAGAGTTTTAGCTCTGAACTTGTTCAGAAGAGATCCGCCCTGGAGGCGAGCGGAGCGGAGAGCCTGGCTCTAGGAGAGAACTGTTTGGGAGACAAGTTTGAGGAGCAACTCTAGGGGAGAGTTTTAGCTCTGAACTTGTTGAGAAGAGGTCCGCACTAGAGGCGAGCGGAGCGGAGAGCCTGGCTCTAGGAGAGAGCCGTTTGGGAGACAAGTTTGAGGAGCAACTTTAGGGGAGAGTTTTAGCTCTGAACTTGTTGAGAAGAGGTCCACCCTGGAGGCGAGCAAAGCGGAGAGCTTGGCTCTAGGAGAGAGCTGTTTGGGGAACGAGTTTGAGGAGCAACTCTAGGAGAGATTTTTAGCTCTGAACTTGTTGAGAAGAGGTCCGCCCTGGAGGCGAGCGGAGCAGAGAGCTTGGCTCTAGGAGAGAGCCGTTTGGGGGACGAGTTTGAGGAGCAACTCTAGGGGAGATCTGTGCTCCGAAACTCGTTGAAAAGAGATCCGCTTTTGAGGCAAGCAGAGCAAAGAGCTTGCCTCTAGGAGAGAGCCGTTTGGGAGACGAGTTTGAGAAACAACTCTAGGAAAGAGTTTTAGCTCTTAACTTGTTGAGAAGATGTCCACCCTGGAGGCGAGCAGAGCGGAGAGCTTGGCTCTAGGAGAGAGCTGTTTGGGGGACGAGTTTAAGGAGCAACTCTAGGGAAGAGCTGTGCTCTGAACTCATTGAGAAGAGGTCCGTTCTAGAGGCGAGCAGAGCGGAGAGCTTGGCTCTAGAAGAGCCGTTTGGGAGACAAGTTTGAGGAGCAACTCTATGGGAGAGTTTTAGCTCTGAACTTGTTGAGAAGATGTCCGCTCTGAAGGCGAACGGAGCAGAGAGCTTGGCTCTGGGAGACAGCCGTTTAGGGACGAGTTTGAGGGGAGCAACTCTAGGAGAGAGTTGTGCTCCGAACTCGTTGAGAAGAGGTCCGCTCCAGAGGCGAGCGGAGCAGAGAGCTCGGCTCTCGGAGAGAGCCGTTTGGGGGACGAGTGTGAGGAGCAACTCTATGAGAGAGTTGCGCTCCGAACTCGTTGAGAAGAGGTCCGCTCCTGAGGCAGGAGAAAGTCGTTTAGGGAACGAGTTTGAGGAGCAACTCTAGGGGAGAGCTGTGCTCCGAACTCGTTGAGAAAAAGTACACTCTAGAGGTGAGCGGAGCGGAGAGCTTGGCTCTAGGAGAGAGCCGTTTGGGAGACAAGTTTGAGGAGCAACTCTAGGAAAGAGTTTTAGCTCTGAACTTGTTGAGAAGAGGTTCAACTGTTGAATGGTGAGCTGCCCCACACTTGCTTATTTGCAAGCGGCTAAAGCAACGCGAACCAAGTGTTAGACTCCGAACTTGTTGTTAAGAGAGTTAACGAGTTGTAGGAGAAATTCTGAATGGTGAGCTAGACCGCACTTGCTTGTTTGCAAGCGGCTAAGGCAACGTCGAACCAAGTGTTGGACTCCAAACTTGTTGTTAAGAGAATTAATGAGTTGTAGGAGAAATTCCGAATGGTGAGCTGCCCCGCACTTGCTTGCTTGCAAACGGCTAAGGCAACGTTGAATCAAGTGTTGGACTCCAAACTCGTCTTTTGATAAGTTGTGGGAGCAGCTCTGTAGGACAAGCTGGGCTCCGAACTTACCGTTTAACAAGTCGTAGACGTGACTCAGAGACATAGAAGTGAGGCAGGTGCAATAATTTTCAATAGAAAAAAGCCGGGTTTTATTAAGATGAACTAAGTGGCCACTTCAATTGGGTGAGCCAATATTACATGCTTCTTGGCCGTGTTACAAGCATCGGCCATATTGAAAACTGAAAACCTACTTCTACGATAGGGTGAGGGTCTCTTGGGAGGAGTTTGGTTCTCCCCCATTGGACCTCCATGGATAAGGTGGAGGACAGCCCCAAGTTCGGAATCTTGAAACTCAGCAGACCTCTCTGTTCGCTTGTAGGCTCCTCGGGGTGGAGGATCGATCCCGTCGCTTCGGACGAACTTGGCCAGGTGTCCCCGCTGTATGAGTTCTTCGATCTCCTCTTTAAGAGCCCGACAATCATCCGTGTCGTGGCCGTGGTCCCTGTGAAAGCGGCACCACTTATCTCTGTTTCTTTTCTTGCTAGGGATATTCATTCTAGGGGGAGCGCGGAGTAGCCCTTCCTTGTCCACCTCCATAAGAACTGCCGATACACTAGCATTAAGGGGGTGAACTTCTCAAAACGCGGAGCTGGGCAGCATTGGCCATTGTCGTCCCTCTGGAGTTTCTGGGACCCTTCTTCGCTTGTATTACTCCGTTTGTTCCCGGAAGATGGTTCTCCAAGGCTGGGGGGTTGAGAGCCTCTTCCACTCGGATGTACTTCTCACTCCTAAGAAGGAATTCTGAGAAGTCTCGAGGAGGCTTCTTGGCAAGGGATGCCTTGAGGTCGGCGTTAGTGACGTTGTGCCTGAATGCCGCAGAGGCTACGGATTGGTTGAGGGAGGCAATAGACCCGGCTTCGGCGATGAAGCGTCGAACGTAATCTTTTAGGCGGAACCCTTTCTTTGGTTGAGGATCACCAAAGATACATTTGTTTTCTCGGCCCGACGGCTACTTACAGTTAGGAAGAGCCCTTCAAACTGATCGAACGAGAAGATGGAGGCCGGGGCGGGTCGAGAGTATCATTCTCTTGCAGGCCCCTTCAGCGTGGCAGGGAATGTTTTGCAAAGGAACGCATCTGAAGCCTGGTGGATCATCATGAGAGTTTTAAAACTCTCTCTGTGGTCGACGGGATCCGACTCCCCGTTGTATGACTCAAAGTTAGGGTGCTTGAAGTTATCCGGGACCGGAACTTCCATGATAGCGCGGAAAAACGGAGGCCTGCTCGGGCGGAAATTTCTTGCCCGTTGTTCCTCTTCTCTGTCAAGTCGGCCAAGGCGTCTCTCCATCTCGTGCAGACGGCGGTAGACCGAGTCTTCCCTTCGGTGATATCTTGTCAGAGCCCCTAGACTCTTTCCCATGTGAAAGGGGACTAGGAGTGCGGTGATGGCTTGGGGCGGGTTGAGGACAAGGTGTCCGTTGCTCATAGTTGGGAGCAACATTGAGGGCCCGCCGAACGGCTTCTTGAAAATCCTAGAACTCCGCCCTTGTGACTGGTGCCTCTCCTGCTTGGCGGTTCCTATGTGTGGCTCGGTTTACTGGAGTATGACTTCTCTACCGATGACGTTGAAGGGACTCTCTTCGCATCCTCGGGAGAGGGAATCTTCTAGTCCTCGGTCTGCGGGGGGTCCGGACTCTTGAGGCCCCTGGGTGCTCAGGTTGATGGACTCCCCCAAGGGCTCGCCATCCATTCAGGCGAGTTCGGAGGTCGACCCCCTTTTGGTGGTTGACAATTACTTGACGGAGATCCCGCTCGAAAGGGCTTTGAGAAGTCATAGAGTCCACTGAAGGATTAGGGACCGCAACATGGTCAGGAAGAGGATGTTGCTTTGGACGACTCTGACGGGAGACCCCCTGGGCAGCCCCCCGAGACCCTTGAGGGGCCTGTTAAGGAGGAGGCTGTTGAAGAAGAATAGCTTGAACTGGAGGAGGAAGAGGAGTGGTTCTTCGGCTAGAGACCGCTGTCTTCCCCTTCTCTTTTGGATACATGGCTTGAAACTACTCTCGCTGATGTAGTTAGGTTTGATTGCTTTTTCGTATCCCACAGACGGCGCCAATCTGTTGCTACTGATTTTGGTGTGGGAGCAAACAGATGAATTTGTGGATTCTTGAGAAAACGAATAAGGCAAACCTGTTGACCTTCACCAACGTGTTGATGAGGACATCTTTACAGTTTAGGATTTTTATTTTATTACCATTTTTATTTCTGGCAATTATAGCCATATGTACTCTTTTTGTAATTTTTAGATTCTGAGAATATTTTGGAGATGTGTTTCAAGATGTAATTGAGCCTATTTAACGGCCCTGAGATGAATGAGAAAGGGATGCCATTATTGATCAAAAAAAATCTGTGTTGAGTTTTTTGCTCTTCATTCTCTCTCCTTTGTGTGATACAATTGAGATCAAATTAGGGTTTGTGATAAATCCTAATCAATTTTAGAATTAGTGATTAATTCTAAAACCTATCCCCAAATTAAAATTCCCAATACAAATCTCTACCCTAATAAAAAAAACCCCCAAATATCCAAACCCTAACACCCAGCCGCCACTCCTTCTCCCTCTTCACCTTCTTCTTCTCTACACCGATCCCCACCAAACCCACTCACAGTCGACCTCTTCTTCTCCCTCCTTCTTCACCTTCATCCCGAACGACCCCTACCACCATTCTCCACACTAATCCCGACGGCTCGCCTCCCCCTCCTCCTCTCCTTCCAATCCAGACCCTCAACCCCAACGCCAGCTACCCTCCCGTCCTCCCGTGGTGCTCCCCCGTCCCGCAGCACCGCGCCCAACGCAGCACCGACCCCACCTGCGCGTCCTTTCCCCCAGCAGCGCACCACCGCCAGAGACAGCAGCCCCCGACTGTGCACCGGCCCCTTTGTGCGCGCCCAGCCTGGTCGCGACTGCTGCCACCTACGACAGCCGTAGTTTGCCGACAGCCAGCCGCTGTTCCTGTGTGCACTTCCCCTGGCCAGATCTGACAGTCGTGTTCTTGGGTACTGCCCACTTCGAGATCTACGCTGGTTGTCTACGTGTTCGGTATACTCTTTCCACTATTAATATTTGTACTTTACTGCCTCATCATCTAGTATATTATCTGATTTGACTGTCGACCACAAAATACTGAGATTGAGTGATCCACATGCTAGATTAGAGTACGAATTGGTATTGCAATTTTTACTTGCTGAAACACGTAGGGATTTAATTAAGATTGAATTATTAATTTGGACTGTGACATTTGCTTCAATTCTTGAAAACCCATCAAACCCGTTAACTGTTAAAAATTTCTAACTTAGATCAGAACTTTCATGTTGGTAAAATTAACCCATTAAAATTCTTGGAAAATTCTCTATTTTAGGGTTGGTTTTACATCATTTTGGTATCAGAGCGAAGGTTCTTAAAACCTTAGTTCTTGCATCGTAGGCATCATTTTTGCATTCATCGTGTAGTCTTTTATTTGGTTTTATTTTATTTTTATTTTTAGTTTAGTTTAGTTCAGAATCATTAAAAAAAAAATTAGGACACCCTATTTCACACTTTTGGTGAATGCGTCTTCGCAGCACCATCACAGACCCTGAAGAGCCTTTCCTATCCCTTCCCAATCACCCAATTAGGAACCCTAGACTTCTCAGACCTGAAATGGACAATTCTGATATCTCCGCTACCCTAGCTGCCATCCAAGCAACTCTTGCCAATATCAATCAGAGGCTTGAGAAAGTGGAGTTAAATCAAACCATTGTCCCTGAGCTTCATGCCCATCGTCAGATCCCTCAAGGGAATGTTCACGACGATCGACGTCAAGAACGTGACCCTGACGAACATTATAAAAAGAACGTTAAGGCTGACGTTCCCCAGTTTGAAGGCCACATAGAACCCCAAGCTTACCTCGATTGGATCCGTGCCATGGACCACTATTTTGTGTGGTTCGACATGAGCGAAGCCCTTAAAGTTAAATTTGTAACTATGAAATTAACGGGTAAAGCTCAACAACATTGGACCAATCTTGAACATGCCCGCAGAGGCCGAGGCCTGGCACCCATATCCACTTGGGAGGCCATGAAAGAGAAGCTCACTGAGAGGTATGTACCGTTATCGTTCCACACCCGATTGCTAGATTCGTGGAACCAATTGTACCAAGGAAGTAAATCCACACAAGAATATGTTGATAAATTCGATGACTTCCTTATTCGGTGCAATGCGCTAGGTAAAGAGAGTGAAGAACAAACTCTCTCTAGGTTCAGAGCTGGACTACGAGCAGACCTTAGGAACGAGCTAATCTATAGAAACGTGGACTCAATAGCGGCAGCCTACGCCCTAGTCCTCGACATGGATTCCCTTAAAGCTAGTTCCCATTACAAGTCCAGCGATTCGATGGATCATTCCTCTAGAATGAATCCTCCTGACCCCTCTAGACCTGAGCACTCCTCTCCTCAGTACCCTAACAAGTCTTACCCCAGCAAATCTAATTCACATTTTAATTCACATAGAGATGAACATAAGGGTAAGAACACCGAAAGAGATTACAGTAAGATTGACCCTCTCACTAAGTGCTATAAATGTAAGGGATACAGTCATGTTGCTGGCAACTGTCCTAGTCCAAGTAGGATTAATATAGTAGAGGGTACCGCAGTCATCGCTGATGAGCCCGTCAATGAGTTTACCTATGAACCTAATATAAGTGATGACTTTGATGAAAAAGAGGATGACCAGTCTCTCAATTGTATTCAGCCTATCCAGTCACCTCTATTGAGTATACCCGAGACACCCATTCCTTCCCAAGTCACTTGGCAAGCCATAGATTCTACTCATGTATTAGAACATCACAAAGTCACAGAGTCTGCACCCACATTTGCATATAATATTCATGACTTGCATAGAGAAATTTCCAAGGAACTTAATGAGAATAATTTTAACTACAAGTTAATAGCAGATACTAGAAGGAAATTTATAACTTTTGATATTGGTGACGAAGTGATGGTTCGGATTCATCCGGAACGGTTTCCTGTTGGACCCGTTAAGAACTTGAACATACGTGCTGCAGGCCCATTTAAGATTCTACATACAATCAATAATAGTACCTATGTCGTTGACCTTCCTGAAGGTTTTGGCATAAGTAAAATTTTCAATATTGAGGATCTAGTACTTTATGAAGGCTCAAAATTCAACCCTAGAAATTTTCTTATAGATGAGCCTACCCTGCAGCCTAATGGTGAGATTCTCTCATTACCTCCACTACCAGATATTACCTACCCATCGACAGAAGAATTGGATAATATTTTAGATGATCAGATAATCTCTACTAGAGATGGTGGTATACACAAGTATTTGGTAAGGTGGAAAAATAAGCCGAAGTCGGATGACACTTGCAGTGGTCGTGAGGGGCTCCCGCAACTGGATCCAGATCTTTTGGAGCACGATGACATGATCACTGGTTTTGACTCGAATGGTTCGAGCTCTCTCCCACCCGGAGAGAATGATGAGGACATCTTTACAGTTTAGGATTTTTATTTTATTACCATTTTTATTTCTGGCAATTATAGCCATATGTACTCTTTTTGTAATTTTTAGATTCTGAGAATATTTTGGAGATGTGTTTCAAGATGTAATTGAGCCTATTTAACGGCCCTGAGATGAATGAGAAAGGGATGCCATTATTGATCAAAAAAAATCTGTGTTGAGTTTTTTGCTCTTCATTCTCTCTCCTTTGTGTGATACAATTGAGATCAAATTAGGGTTTGTGATAAATCCTAATCAATTTTAGAATTAGTGATTAATTCTAAAACCTATCCCCAAATTAAAATTCCCAATACAAATCTCTACCCTAATAAAAAAAACCCCCAAATATCCAAACCCTAACACCCAGCCGCCACTCCTTCTCCCTCTTCACCTTCTTCTTCTCTACACCGATCCCCACCAAACCCACTCACAGTCGACCCCTTCTTCTCCCTCCTTCACCTTCATCCCGAACGACCCCTACCACCATTCTCCACACTAATCCCGACGGCTCGCCTCCCCCTCCTCCTCTCCTTCCAATCCAGACCCTCAACCCCAACGCCAGCTACCCTCCCGTCCTCCCGTGGTGCTCCCCCGTCCCGCAGCACCGCGCCCAACGCAGCACCGACCCCACCTGCGTGTCCTTTCCCCCAGCAGCGCACCACCGCCAGAGACAGCAGCCCCCGACTGTGCACCGGCCCCTTTGTGCGCGCCCAGCCTGGTCGCGACTGCTGCCACCTACGACAGCCGTAGTTTGCCGACAGCCAGCCGCTGTTCCTGTGTGCACTTCCCCGGCCAAATCTGACAGCCGTGTTCTTGGGTACTGCCCGCTTCGAGATCTACGCTGGTTGTCTACGTGTTCGGTATACCCTTTCATTATTAATATTTGTACTTTACTGCCTCATCATCTAGTATATTATCTGATTTGACTGTCGACCACAAAATACTGAGATTGAGTGATCCACATGCTAGATTAGAGTACGAATTGGTATTGCAATTTTTACTTGCTGAAACACGTAGGGATTTAATTAAGATTGAATTATTAATTTGGACTGTGACATTTGCTTCAATTCTTGAAAACCCATCAAACCCGTTAACTGTTAAAAATTTCTAACTTAGATCAGAACTTTCATGTTGGTAAAATTAACCCATTAAAATTCTTGAAAAATTCTCTATTTTAGGGTTGGTTTTACATCACGTGTTGACTTGTTTCTTGCCACTGCCGCAAACCTGCAAAAAATGCAATACACCGGGATGGATCCCGGCGACGCACCCTTTGACGCTCTTGTCAGTAATCAGAAAGATTAAGAAAGAGCATTATGTAGAAATAATGATCACCTTCTTATGGTGGGGGGAGAGGGATTTTTATAGTCGCTTTAGGAATCCGTTTCAAGATAAGAACAAATTTCTACTTGCCGGTGTGGATGGATAGAAGTGGTTAAAACCACCTCTTAGGGATAATTATGAATCTGAATTCTTCTTTATCCTTCTGAACTTGTTTGTACCGAGTTGGAACCCGTACCCAGTAGGACAGATCCGTTTATGGGTTATTGGGCTTTGAAGAAAGACCCAGTTCCCATTTCAGACCCGTTTGTAGGTGAAATTACCATTTTACCCCGGAGAGCTTTAAGATTCGTGTCCGATTTGAACGGTCCCGATTTAATCCTATTTTTAGCCATATCACCTATGCTTTCCAGTTATCTATGTAATTGTGAAGACATGATGTTCAGTTATCTTTTATATGAAATGTGTTGTTTTGACAAGTGTAGCTTATGTTCATGTGAAGCAAACATCTTTCTGTTGGAGGGAATTTATTTGAGGTCATATCATTTGAATTTATTTGAAGCAAACTTACAAGTGTAACTTGTACAAAGAGTCTGTGTAAGGGTATTTAGAAAAAATGGTATGTTGGCCAGTAGCGCATTTCGTATTATAGTTGAACGTTATGGATGGATACATTTGTTTATGCATTTAAAACAATGTATTCCTTCAAAAGTGAAAAAAAAAATCAACGAAAAAACTGTTATCCAAACGCATTTTTTACTCTCATTTTCAAAAAACTGTTTTCTGAAAACAGTTATCCAAACAAACCCTTGTTTTCTAAAATCTCAAAAAACTCATTGATAAATTTTTTTTACAAACCTAAGTTTAAAATGTGTTTTCAAAACAACGAACCAAACGCAGCCTAAGTAATCTAGTTAAGGATTTGTAAACGATAAAAGGAAGAATAGAGCCTTTACAATCAGGTAAAAACATGATGCAATTGTATTTACTAAACCTAGATTAGTAGCTCGTGATCATGTGACCAATAATATAAGGACAGATACTAATTGGGAGTGTACTCACCTGTCAAGGGACATGTGCGACATCATCTCGTCTGGGACACGTGCGGCGTCGTCTCGTCTCGACTGTAAATTTCTAAGATTTAGTGATCAGAAATGTCAAAATTTAGGAGAATGGACCCTTATGAGTACGTCTATATTCTAAGTTATTTATACGAACAATGAGCTAGAGCGTAACTCTTAGTCTCTGGCGATGTAAGGGGAAGATCTGCCGATTCGCCTTATATTCAGATAACTTATGGTAGAGTCTAGCTGTGGAGCAAAACCACCGATTCCGGCAGGACTGCAACCGAGCTGAATGATCACCAACTTGTCGGGAGTGGAGAGAGACCACTGGCCGGGCGGAGTGGAGAGAGACCACAGATTCCGATCGATCGAAGTGATCACCGATCTTCGGGAGTGGAGAAAGACCACCGATCCGATGCAGTAGGCGGACTAGACCATATATACTGTAGCTCTATCAGTCATTAAATAAATGTCCGGAACAGAGAAGAGTACAAGAGCAGGTCTGCATTGCGAGGGAGTGAACCCTATAACCTGAAGTATGCTCAAGTTTGACTGGAAAATATGTAGTATGGGATGCATATGTTTCCAAATCAAGTATGCATTAGAATAAGAGCATTATGTGCATTTGAGTTGTGCATTAGATCCTATATCATGGCATACACCGACACTTCTATTGTATAATTTCCACATTTCATTTCGCATTAATATTGTTTTGTTGAGGATTTGCGAAATTGCGGTTTCTATTAGGGCTGTTCATCGGTGCGAAACCGAACCGAACCGAAAATAACCGAACCGAACCGAAATTTTCGGTTTGGTATATTTGAAACCGAAATCCGAACCGAAACCGATAAAATTTGGTTTGAACCGAACCGAATTTTATCGGTTCGGTTCGGTTAATAACCGAACTAACCGAAATTTTATCAGGAGTATAATTTAACTACTGAATCTATTAGTAACAACCTTAGATGTTCAACTTTTGGTTGTTTAGACAAAAAGCTGTTACCGTGATTTGGAGGTTCCCATTTTTGTTCTATTTGTTTTATTTTTTGAGGTGAAGTTCTGATCTGATTTAGTCACTTCTTGTATCAAAATTAGTAATCATAACTAAATAAAATAACCTGTTCTGTTTTTATTGTGCGAATGGGTGCTAAGTGCTAAGTTTGCCTAATAAATTGCCAATATAAATGTGTCAGAAACATGCATTATTATCGTTATAATGATAAAACATGCCACTCGAAGTCTAGCATGTTATTCAGGAATGCGAGTAAAACTATTGAAACCTAATGCACATAGTATGTAACTTCTGAAGGACATTGCGGAAAGAATGTATGCCTATTCATTATTTCGGGATGGTTCTATGTGCAATGCGAGAAGAGGACTACAGCTATACTCTATGGTGTCAAATCTGAGCGGATACTAAAATGCTTTGGCTGAGTTGGACTGAAAATTTGCAGTTAGATTACTTCTGATATGTCCGATATTTACTAGTAAATGTTAAATGACACCTTGCAAGGTTTCATGGCAGCTTAGTATGAGAAGGATTCTAGGGGTATAATTCATTTTGGTCCAAAAAAAGTTTGGTTTTTTGTTCGGTTCGGTTTATTTAGAAGCCAACCAAAAACCGAACCGAACTCTCTAAAAAAAACTTCGGTTTGGATCAAAACCGAACCGAAAACCGAAAAACCGAACCAAATTGGTAAATTCGGTTCGGTTCGGTAATCGGTTTTAACCAAAGTATGAACAGCCCTAGTTTCTATTCATTTTGCGTCAGTTGCATTCAACTGATGTGCCCACAGTTGGTTAGTTGTAGGTTTGGTCGTGGGAGCAAGAGATTCGAGCTGTGGAGCATCCAAGTAGAGGGTAAAGTTTTCCTACAATGTAAGTTTTAAATTTCCTGTGATTTCTTTCATTTGTTGTGTACTCATTTGGAGCAATGATCTTGGGTTGTGTCACGAATTTCCAGTATATGGAACTCGGGGCGCTACAGAGAACCCGTCTCAACAAAGCATCTCCCTCTATATATGTGTATGGGCTATCACTGATTTCGTGCTTAGGTGTCAAATTTCTTTTTAATTAATCTAACAAACAATCACAACTATGTTATTGGAATGTGTCGCAGGTTTGGGCCCCAAAACCTTCTCCCATCTTCCTCTTATTTTCTCCATCTGTAAGAAAATTTTTTTAAAAAACTAAAGAGAACATAAATAAAGTAAAAAATTGTGGAGATAAATGTCAATAGCATCCTGTCCTTGTATTCTCGCTCACACCATCTCCTTCAGCTACCTTCCTCAGACCTCATCCAAGATCTCACCACGCTGCTGTGTCAGAAACTTCACATTTCTAAAAGTTTATAGGGAGTTACGTTAAGTTATAGAGATTTCACCGTCACTGCCACTCTCTACCAAAGTGATGGTGATCATTCTAATTTTATAGATCATTTCAGTTTCCATATTAAGTGATTTTGGTGTTTCTTTATTCAAAATAATTCATGAAAACATAATTTTTATTTGATATTTAGTAAGTAAGCCTAATTATTTAAATTTTTAAATATTTAGTTTTATCAGTTAAAATTATTTATTTCTTAGTTTCAACTTTTAATCTGGTTGAAATTTTGATTCCCCCTTGCAATTATCCAATAGACAATCTTGAACCAATTTCCACATGTTCTCGCATGATTGTTAATTAGATATGAGTTTAATTTCTAAGTTTCGATTACAGAAATTTGTTGAAGAAAAGTGGAATTTTTCCAGGTTTAACCTAACTGTATATAACGATAACAACAAAGCCTTTATCCCAAAATTTTGAGCTCGGCAATATGAATTCTTCTCAACTCAATTGAAAGCACCTCCTTTGTCAAATTAATACATATTAATAGCTTCAGCCATAGTATGGTTTGCATGGGTCTACCAGTACCCCTACCCCTTTTGGCTCCTTTAACTTCCACATGATCAATTTTTCTAACTGGAGTAGTTATTGGTCTTTGTTGTATGTGTCCAAACCACATCACCTAGTTCGCTCGCACTTCAACATCAATTAAACCAACCTCTGTACTTTCTTCTGTATGCAATCGTTTCTTACTTCGTTATTTAGTATGTTTCCACTCATCCACCTTCCGCTACAGTGATCTTCTGGACATATTGTTTCTTAACTGCCCAATACCCTGGTTCGGAAAGCATAGTCGGTCATATAAGTTGTTCTTTAAAATTTACCTTCAATTTCAAGGGCACTCTCCAATCGCAAAGAACTCCCTATACAATTTCCCCATTTTAACCAGCATGTTCTATTTCTACACAGCTTCCTTGATTTCCCAAACCTTGGTGAATGATCAATCCTAAATAATGGAAGTGGTTACTCTGAGGTATTTCTTGGTCCTCAATGGAAATAACGGTATAGTCATGTCTCCTAGTTTTGCTAAACTTACATATACTCTGGTTTTGTCCTACTAGTTCCATTGTTTTAAATTTTGGCCGATACGGCCGAAATTTCGTTTCGGCTAGCTAGCCGATAAGGAATCACAAATTTTATACTTCATATCGTTTTGGACCGAAATGTGTAGATTTAAGCCGAAATACCCGAAATATTGGCCGAAATATTACCGAAATGACAGAAAAATAGGCTGAAATAGACACACTAATGTTATTTTTAATATATAACTTTTTTTTAGTTTTTGCATATTAGTCTTTTAATATAGGACCTTTAAGCAAAGATAATGTGAGGATTTGGTCTCTCTACTGTTTGTGTATATACAAAGTCAAGTCTGTCTATTAACTAATACATTTTTTCTAATAAATGCAAATTCAATTTAGTTATATACTTTATATTACATTCTCTTTTATATTGTTGTTAAATTTTGCGAATATTTACCAAGATTAATTTATGTTATTAGTTATACAATATTTTATATAATAAATGACATGTAGAACATATAATATCTTGTTTAGTAATAAAAAAATATGTTTATTGAGTCCGAAATAAACATCCGAGATAATCACATTTCCCCGAGATCTCCGATGATATCTCCGATCCAGGACGAAACACCCCTATCCGAGACGAGTCCGAAATCCGAGATTTAAAACCTTGACTAACTCTAAATCCCTTAGATTCTAGAAGGAAAAAATATCAAAACTATCAGGAATAAAGATTCTTCTAAATACCAAAGCTTCAATGAAGCAAACTTCTTATGTTTTTAACTATTACGATCGAAACCATCGGTCACTAAACATTAAACAATAGCTTGAAACTACAACTTTTTCTTTTACTTCCGTTTTAACACAAACAATTATTTAAAAGGTTATGCTACATTTGATGTCTCTCAATCTTTATGGCCGCGCAAACAAGTATTGCATCTCCTGTAAGTGCATATGGAAGGACTAGAGGGTAAGAGAGTTCCAATATTTTCCAGAAAGAAGACACATAATCAAGAAGCATGCTGTCTTCATCTAACTGTACATCCATTAACTGTAACGTCAAATGTAGAGGATATACTTACCAGCAAAAAAGCATTAGATGCAGCAGTAAGGTTTATTCCAACACCACCAGCCTTTAGAGACATCAGTAACACCTGCCCAAAAAATATACTAGATAATTTTAATTAATGAGGTTCAGAGTAGTAAATGAACGAATTAATACAAATTTGGACTGTCAAATGGCATACCAAGATGTCACTATCCTCGGTAAATTGATTGATCACTTTCTCCCTGTCTTGCTGATTTAATGTCCCATCCAAACGAACAAACATGAAATTTCTCCTGCATGAAAATATATCAAATTGTGATTATGCTGTCATTAAGATAAGGATAGCTGCTCAATAAGATATGGAAAATGGGGTTAAGTTGTCAATAAGGCAATGGGGGGAAATGATTTAAATCATGAAACATGTCTGTGTGCATTGATACACACAGATGAATATTGATTGATATGTTGCGACTCAGCAACAAGCAATTCAGAGAAAAGCTAATTTATTGCTTACATAGATAAGAAACTTATTGTACCAGAACATAGTAACAAAAATGTGGCCGGAGTTATGCATTAGACTGCCTTTGGCAGAACAAAAGAATGAAGGATATCTTCATATATATGATGCTATGGAAGTTGAACTTCTCAATCGACTCTACAAGAAATGTATATCCATCGCTGCATGGGTTTAATAGTCTAACTCCATTTTAAAGATCAGAAAGCTGATTTCCCAACATGGAGCTTGTCGGTTCTTATACAAAATCCTTACAGCACTTGCTTTTTATATTTATCACCGTGACCAATCAAACAGAAAGAAGAAGAAAAAAACGATAATGTTTTTGTACTTTCAACCTAATAAATATTGAAGTGAAAGAGAAAGCATCGGTACCTAGAAAGAGGGATCTGAAGTAGATCCAAAAATGCAGTCCACTGGCTAAATATAATACTTTTAGACCCCGAAGCACGAAGGTTTTCAAGTTCCTGTAGGAGAATGGAAATCTTTGATGACTCCACCCAGTTCTTCTCAATATCAATATGGAAGCGGCTGTCAGCCGGTGCAGTTATTAAGTCATTCCGGTCGATGATACTCCTGCAAGATATTAATAATAAGAACAACAGCACTGGATATAACATTAGGGAAAAGAGAAGTGGAGATAGAAGAATACCTACAAACAGGACAAGAGCCAACTGTGGCATTCCGCCAACTGGCGAAAAGGCACTCTCGACATAGACGGTGAGCACATGGTGTCAAAACTGCATCTTCAAATGCCTCAAGACAAATTGGACACTCCTTATCCTCACCATTACGCAAATCTTCCACTACCTCCTTAACATATGCCTCTGACAGGACTACACTGGAGTTCTTACCAACAGTATCCTTACCGCCTCTTAGAAAACGCTTAGTGAGCTTGTTGAGATCCGAGTACTCCTGTGTATCACTGCGACTGGGCACAACACAGTTTGCCTCTGGCATATTAGTAATCAACTCATATAACTTGCACAATATATAGGTCATTAATACAATGAAGCCCAGTCATGATCCATCACATGAAGTCAAAATATTTCAATTATTGGATAGCTGGGGAATTGTACTTGAAAACAAATCTGATGATGGCTTCGTAACAACTTTTTCTTTATATATAAATATGTAATCTATCATTTAAATAACATCCAAAAAATCATTATAAAGAGAACAACAAAACAAAAACTGATGAGTCAATTTAAAATTTATATAATTATGTCACCCTTAATAAAGATCAGAACCATCCATCTTGTTCAACGTGCTTAAGATAGTCAATGGATGTGAATTTAAGTTATTTGAAGTTTGTTCGCCCCTACATCAAATTGTTGCAAAAATAAAGAACTTTCAGCTAAACAATTTTCATTTTAATGCATAGGCATATGAATTTCGATTGATTTGATTCACATCCAAGGCATGCAGAACAAGATGAATGTTCAGATCATTCATGTCCATCACTGAGTGCTTATTGATTTAGTGCTTATCAATGTAAAGTGTAGAACACGATGAACAAATTGAATAACCTCTAATTAAAGTGAGAGTATATGCATTATGGACAGTTCTGAAAGTAGCCTAGCTCAACTTTCTCTAAATATGTATATATATAAGGTTGAAATATATGCAAGTTTAATCAAAAGACGAAGTATGCTCACTCATTCATCCAACTCTGCACAAATCCTAATTATGCAAATCTCTTTAAAATTGATCAAAATGATTCAATATGAGCAATGCAGAAACTGAAGCAACGATCTGTTCCATGTTAAGCACCAGGATATGCTGTCACGACACTGCTAATACTATATGAAATTTTTTAATTACTAATACTACAGAGAAACCACAATGACATCACAAAAAGGTGTTGTTCATGTTGTAGCATGACAACTTCTACATAGAAATTCTAGATTAGCAACACATATCTAAATTCTATTATATATAATCTATAAAGCAGCGATGCACACGAGTGCAAATCTAATTCATGATTTTTACTTCATTAACATGTTTGTGGATAGAGAAAAATTAATTCATTACTTAGAGGGTTGCAAAAAAAATCACCAAGAGTAAAGCATAACATGGGTGGAGTGCCAAATGGGGTAACTTATTAAGTCTTTTATCAATTCGATGTTGTGATTTAAGAATATTGGATCATTTCTTAGAATAATTAGAAGAAAATTATGATAATTATATTATAGAATCCCGATTAGTCCTATTAAATTATAAGATAAAGGAGAAAGATAATCTGTGCATGCTTGCATAAGAAAGAATAGTGACTCTTTGGTATACTAAAGCATGGTGTAACCAAATGGGGAGGGAGCTATATACCCATGAGGGTGCAAACTTGAATATGTGACATATCTATCTATATTGAATTGGAGATCTATATAAATAATCACAAGGCAATTAGAAAAAAAAAGCTATCAAGTGGCTCTCTGCAATTGAAACAAAATCAATGGCTCACATTTACCCTCCCAAAAGACATTTTCCCACAAAAAGTTTTCCTCCCAAAACTAATTTTTTCCCCCTAAAACAAATATCCTCCTCACTTTATTACTATCTCTCTCTCCACTCTTCACTTTTTAAGATCTCTCTCTCTCTCTCTCTCTCTCTCTCTCTCTCTCTCTCTCTCTCTCTCTCTCTCTCTCTCTCTCTCTCTATATATATATATATATATATATTGGCTTCAGTGTTAATATAACCTAAGCCGTTGTTCCCCAACAACGGCTTAGGTGGTTTGCAATGGAGCATTCCTCTCTCTCTCTCTCTCTCTCTCTCTCTCTCTCTCTCAATATATATATATATATAGGGAAAAAAGGGTATGAGCAACTAGCTCATTTAGTAAATAAGTAATTGATGATGTGGCATGCATGTGATTGGAAAATCCTTAAAAGGGTTAATTGTCCAATGTATCATATGCATGCCACATAATCAATTGCTCATTTACTAAATGAGCAAGTTGCTCATATCCCTTTCATCCATATATATATATATATATATATATATAGAGAGAGAGAGAGAGAGAGAGAGAGAGGAATGCTCCATTGCAAACCACCTAAGCCGTTGTTCCCAACAACGGCTTCAGTGGTTTGCATACCCGTTTGCACGGGACTCATTTGAAATGGAGCATTCCTTATATATATATATATATATATATATATATATATATATATGGGGTAAAAGGGATATGAGCAACTTGCTCATTTAGTAAATGAGCAATTGATGATGTGGCATGCATGTGATACATTGGACAACTAACCATTTTAAGAATTTCCAATCACATGCATGCCACATCATCAATTGCTCATTTACTAAATGAGCAAGTTGCTCATACCCCTTTTTCCCATATAATATATATATATATATATATATATATATATATATATATATATATATATATATATATTCCCCCAAAACTAATTTTTTCCCCTAAAACAAAAATCCTCCTCACTTTATTACAATCTCTCTCCTCTCTTCACTTTTTAAGATCCTCCTCACTTTATTACAATCTCTCTCCTCTCTTCACTTTTAAGATCTCTCTCTCTCTCTCTCTCTCTCTCTCTCTCTCTATAGATAGATAGATAGATAGATAGATAGATAGAGAGAGAGAGAGAGAGAGAGGAATGCTCCATTGCAAACCACCTAAGCCATTGTTGGAAACAACGGCTTAGGTTATATTAACACTGAAGCCGTTGTTTCCAACAACGGCTTAGGTTATAAACTTAAGCCGTTGACACTGAAGCCAACAACGGCTTAGATTAAACAACGGCTTAAGTTTATAACCTAAGCCGTTGTTGGAAACAACGGCTTCAGTGTTAATATAACCTAAGCCGTTGTTTCCAACAATGGCTTAGGTGGTTTGCAATGGAGCATTCCTCTCTCTCTCTCTCTCTCTCTCTCTCTCTCTCTCTCTCTATATATATATATATATATACTCATAAAATTAGATTTTCATATTTCAGGTTTAAATTTCAGGATTTTGCAGATTTTTTTATGCTTCTTTTGATTGATCATGTAGGAAATTTCACTGAGTTCCCTGGTTGATTTCAAATGCAATGGAAGATTTAAAAGGATATTCACTTAGGTAAATTTCAAGCTCTAAAGTTACATTGAAAGTAGCAAATATCTCCTCAAAAGTTAAACCTCTAAAGTTACACTTTATGGCTCATTTGTATGATATAAACAAAAATAATTTAGAGATACCTATGTGATTGTTTTATGATATTCTAATTGTTTTTTTATAACTTATCGTGGAGTTTCTAGCCCGGTGGTATTGCATATAAATATTGATACCTATGTGATTTGTTAGTCAAACAGGATTGCATATATTTCACTATTTACAGGGCTTTTTATATGTTGCATCGTTCGGAAGACGTGCTATAGGCACGTGCCCATGGGCGAATCCAGTACATCAATACCACACTCTTTTGGTTTGAAAAATATGGTTCAAATAATAGAGATGAAGCGCGTGAGGATAATCATATACAAATATATGAGCATCCACTATTCCAACATAAGGAATGTTGGTTTATAATCAAATTAAGTCAGCACAAAATTCCACTAAGTGATTCAATGTGTCAAGCAATTAACAACACTGATCATCTCTAACATTAATTAGCAAGAGGTTTTATGTTTTAAAAATAAGAGAGCAGACAGATGAGACTTACCCAGCCTATTTAATAATAACAAGATATCATTGAACTTTTGCATCAAAGCCTCTCAACATCAGGCCTTTGATTATACATTTTTAATCAATAATGATAGCCACTTAAGGGACAAGTCTTACTCATAAGCGCTAGAAAATGTAGACAGGAAACAGAAGGAAACCTCATGACAAGAAATGGATGATCGCAACACTGGCGAAGTCGTAAAAGCAGCTCCAAAATTGAAGCATAATTGTGAAGAACACGTCCTTGCTCAACAAACTGATCAAACTTCACCTGAACAAAGGCGAGATACCTGATAATAAGTTATTCTGAGATGAACTTGCATCAACACAAACATAAATCATGAGTATACCTTAGATCTTTTAAACAAAGCCTCATAGAAATCTTTCTCAGTTTCTGTCATCTCACAATAAATTACTTCAACATTGGCTGGTGGCAGAACAAGGATTGGCCTGTATCAGAGTGAATTAAAATTTTGCAGAGAGACGATAACAAAAAGTTTGTGACTCCATTAAGCAGCATGATAGATACCTGCCGTGTCTATCTGTGCTCGACTTAGTCCTTCTTAACATTATTTGCCTTAATATGGACTGCACCAACTTCAACCCACGTTCATCACCTTCCTCATAAGGCTTTTGAATAAGTTTATGCCACCTTCAATACCAGAGCTAGTATGAATGCATAGTTTATTCCAGAAAAGGATATAAAATTAATGATTGACTGATAGACCAAACAAACTAGTAAAGATAATCAAATTCCAAAAAATAGTATATCCAATCTAATCTAAACTTTATCAGTATGAAAATTACTTTCTGCTGGACCAACAAGCACAGGCCTGTTCCTATAGAATCTGCAAACAAGTAGTACAGGATCCATCAACTTTTGAGGGCATTGTGCCGTGATTAATTTCTTTGAAACCCTGGCAAAACTTGCAAATTATTTTCTTATAAAACCCAGTCACATTTATATCGTGAAGTTATATCCATGTTGAATTGTTGACAGCAAAATTTAATGGGAATGCCTCTAAGTGATATCCTCCTTACATGTTTACACTTATGTTGTAGCTTCTAGTGTAATGGCATCCGGCGGAGTGTTAAAATAGATAAGAGAAAGGTGCTTGATTGATTTTCGGCATATGTGCAAAATGTGGAAATTAGGGTGCTTAACATGTATTTCCTAAGTGTTATGTGTCACATATTGATTAAAAGATGAAGCATTAAAATCTAGTTGTGCCTCAATCTAAAATTTGACACCTTTTCCATCGGGAAGGAGAAAGGGGGTTGTGATTAAGGTTGATATGTTGAGGGAATGATGTGGAGGATGTATAGACAAGTAGAACTAGGGAAATACATTTACAGAGAGAGCTGAAAGTTAAGAGATTGGAGGAGTGAGACAGTACGCCAAGAGAAGGAATGAGAGAGTTAAAGATGATAGAAAGATCTGGATTTTGAAGTAGCGGTAGAGGGCAGCATCATGAATGATAAGGATGGAAGAAAATGAAGATGAAGATCCAATATAGAGTTGGACAACAGACTTCCTACTGAGACAATAAAATTAGAGGTAACACTTTTGTACCCATTGCAATGCTTCGAAATTGGAGAAAAGTGTGTTGACTCTTCTGCAAGAGTGTTTAATGCACAGATCTTAAAGGTCATCCTTGGATACACGAGTTAAATTTAATTTTAAAGTTAAAGGGAAATTTCAAAACTAATTCATGTATATTTATGGAGCATATGTGTACGTGTAGTCACTGGCAGATCCAGGTTCATCACAAGAGAGGCAGCTGCCCCTCTTAGGTTAGAGAAAAAGCTTACATCTGATTTGTACCCTAGGTTTAATAACTCCCACCTGTATACACTTGTATACTGATGCCCCTCCTATTGATATGTAACTGTCCCTCCACACTCTTTAAGGTCTCTCTAAACCTTAATAACCTCAATTGATCAAAATGTAAACCTAAATTAATCTTAAAATTATCTTGGCCACATAAGCTATTCAGATCAAAAGAACTCATAAAATAGCTCCCAGGCACACTCCATTGAACTATCTACAATAACCTTATATATATAAAGAACACATTAGATTATGTTGCCCGATATGGGACTAAAAGAGCTACATACTTTTATGTTGTTTTCTTACATTATTATGCTTTGATTTTTTTTCCAAAAATTATGTGACCGTACATTATTTAATTTGATTTCCAATCTTTTCCTTGATCTTTAATACTGTTAGCTTGTTCATTTTGTTGATGTAATGTTTCTTTTTTTTCAAGTCGAATTTTGTTTTCTTCTAATATTGTGCTTGTAGGAAATCAATGGATGACCAAGTTCGACACATTTATTTTGTCACATGGATGATGAAATAATCTGCATTATTTTCAAGTGAAGACCTGGTGGATAAACTAGTATACTAGTCCATTAGCAATATTCTATTTCGATATATATGTATATGTATATATATATTCTATTTGATAGGAATTTGAGGATCTTGTTGAGTCTTTGACACAATCAATGCAAACCACCAAGCAAAACTAGATCGCACCAATCACACAAAGCACATAAGAATTGTCTCGGTTGGAGCTTTCGCCTTAATCCAGGGGAGGAAGAACCGAGATGTTATTTCAACTAGAGAAGATACAAGAATATTACAATTCTCACCACGACCCTCTCTCAAGCCTAACTAGAACTTGGTTGTTGTCTACAATGGAGAAATCTCTCACCCTCTCATATGAAGTACTCACTTCTTCTGTTCGGCACTCAATAGAATCATATCGTTCTATGAACCGTAACAATTGTTTATATATAGATCTAGAGAAACCTTAAGTTGATATCTTGATACAATAGCCATTGAATATCACAGAAGAGATAACCCTAAGATAAGAGTCACACGATCTAACTTGAAGAGCAAGTTGGGCTTCTCACGAATCAGCTAAACCCAAGCACAAAACTCATCAGCACCGCGAACGGTCAATTGTCCTCGCGGGAAGACAGTACAGGGATCGGTCGACCGCACTTGAGTTGCGGTCGACCGCAACCTCCTTCTACTGCTGCCGCTGACTATTTCCTTCTTGCCAATACTCCATCTCCAATCGTCTTGATCCCTCCATCGTCTTATCGTCTTCGTATCCAACATCGTATGCAATATATAAACCCAACAATCTCCACATTGGATTGCATACGCATGAATCCATACCTGTGTGATTTAAAACTCTTCTAGACCTTTCTTCTCTGCTTTGTAAACAACACATTTCTATGGCTTCTTCTACTAGTTGAACAAACCTCCACCTATTTTCCTCCAGCTGTATACCCCCCTCAAGGGCACACCCCTGTAGATGTAATCATGGAGTCATACCTGTGTGATTTAAAACACTTCTAGACCTTTCTTCTCCGCTTTGTAAACAACACGTTTCTATGACTTCTTCTGCTAGTTGAACAAACCTCCACCTATTTTCCTCCAGTTGTATGCCCCCCTCAAGGGCACACCCCTGCAGATGTAATCATGAAGGTGCCACCCTCCACATGAACTCCACCTACACCAAGGCTCTCTCCACCTTCCAACGATATTCGAACGTTGCAGTCTCGATACGGTAATTCTAGTGACGGCTTACTAGATGATGCTTTAGGAACAATGGACTTCCATACACTTGGCTGAGTTTTCCTGTTCCCACAAAACTGGTAGTGGTTGTGTTGACCCTGTCCAATTCCCCTCTTACCCTTCATTACCTTACGACGACTATCTCAAACTGTCAAAACTCCACCTCAAACTGTGTACCTGAAGCCACGAGCATCAAGAGTCCCCAAGGATATCAAATTCTGTTGTATCGAATGAATATGCATGATCTCTTCTAGTGTGAACCCTTTACCATCTGGCATTTAATTCAACTGTTCCCTCACCCACTACTTGACAAATCTCCCCTCTAGCCGTTCTCACTACGGCCTGTTGACAACTTGTAAGTAGAAAACAACTTCCTCTTGGAGCAAATATAAGAACTTTCCGAATCAAGATACCAACTTGAATCCACATCTGAAGAATTTGAAACAAGAAAACAATAATCATCATTATTACTTGACCCAGTTGCGCTGACTATATGGGCTTGTTCCCTTTCTTTAGTAGCACTCTTCTGACTCAACCACTTGCGACAGTCTCTCTTGTAATGCTCAACTCCTCTACAATAGTGACAACGAATTTTACCATTGTATGTCGCATCCCTTCCAATTGAAGTATCACCATCCACCGCAAAACACCCTGTAGAAATAGACCCTCTTTTATGAGTCTCCTTTCTTAGTTCATCTTCCTTCAGACTCTTAATCACCCCGGCTACAGTAAGTGTCTCCTTGGCTGATTTTCCATGTAGCATGGTAGTTATCAAGTGATTATAAGAAGTTGGCAGTGAATATATCAAGTTGAAAGCTTTATCCTCTTCGCTAAGATCATCAGCATTAATTGCCTTCAGTTCAGATATTACCTTATTCTACTCCACAATGTGATCTTGAAGATGGGTATCTTCCTGCATTGAGAACCTAAATATCTTCCTCTTTCAATACATCCGATCTAGCAACGACAACCCCGCGTAGTCAAATTTGAGTCTCGCCTATAGACTCGCCGCACTTTTCTCCTCAAGAATATTACACTTGATTTCGTTCGCCAATTGCAACCGAATTAAACTCAAGGCCTTCAAACAAATCTCATCCCACTTCTCTTGCTTCATGTTAGTTGGCTTCTTCTCTTCTAGGACAAAGTGCAAGTCCTTCTGAACCAAAACATCATACATGTCCACCTTCCATAGATTGAAGTTGATCTTACCGTCAAACCGCTTGATCTTCGTCTTTTGATCTGTCATCTCCTCCAAGAAACTCGAACAAACCCACGAACCTTATTGCTCTGATACCACTTATTAGGAATTTAAGGATCTTGTTGAGTCTTTGACACAATCAATGCAAACCACTAAACAAAACTAGATCGCACCAATCACGCAAAGCACACAAGAATTGTTCCGGTTGGGGCTTTCGCCTTAATCCAGGGAAGGAAAAACCGAGATGTTATTTCAACTAGAGAAGATACAAAAATATTACAATTTTCACCACGACCTTCTCTTAAGCCTAACTGGAACTTAATTGCTGTCTACAATGGAAAAATCTCTCACCCTCTCATATGAAGTACTCTCTTCTTCTATTCGGCATTCAATAGAATCATATCGTTCTATAAGCCGTTATAATTGTTTATATATAGATCTAGATCAACCCTAAGTTGGTTGATATCTTGATACAATAGCCATTGAAAATTACAGAAAAGATAACCCTACGATAAGAGCCACACGATCTAACTTGAAGAGTAAATTGGGCTTCTCACAAATCAACCAGACTTAAGCCCAAAACCCATCAGCGCAACGAACGGTCAACTGTCCAACAAGACGGTCGACAGTCCTCTTCGCAGGAAGACATTATACAGGGGTCGGTCGACCACACTTGAGTTGCGGTCGACCGCAACCTCCTTCTGCTGCTGCCGCTGACTATTTCCTTCTTACCTCCACTCCGTCTCCAATCGTCTTGATCCCTCCATCGTCCTATCGTCTTCGTATCCAACATCGTATGCAAGACATTAACCCAACACTATTTTGCCCCTCTTGTGAATAATTCCTGGTCCCACCACTGCATGTAGTATATATATTGTCAATACATATAAAAATGTCTCTTGATTTTTAAGTTGGGTCGCTTAATGGATGGTACGTAGGAGCCAGCATACCTACGTCAAGTGTGTATCAGGTGCAGGTACTCTTGGATTCGAACCCAAGCGGGTACCCAATTCTTCAAGATACTTTTAGATGTCTCGACCACACTCGGTATCTCCAGCTACGTTTGTACATATGCGACGGCCCTAGTAATATTTGAAACAGTTGTTTACAATTTTGATCAAACATAAAACAAGTTTGCCCGAAATTTTGATATTTATAACCAGCAAGAACATATTGTTTTTAAATTCAACAAATAACACAAATTCTATGCATGTTCCTAAGTACTAATATACTCGCATCCTACTATTTGAAAATTTTCATAACGACATATCGGTATTGTGTTGTAAACATCCCCCGTAATATGCTTCATTGATCATTACTATATTAAGAAACGCAATTGTCGTTAAGTTGAATTAAATTTAAGTGACAAAGTTAAATTCGTCACTATCATATTTTTTGTCTCTATAAATGCATATTATCATTATTTATTTTTATCAATTTTATGAAATGCACAAATCCATGAAGTTCTAAAGAGATATTCAAGTTTTCATTTGTAGACATAATGTAAACCATATTATGGTTGACATAACCAAAGTACACATACCCAACTTTTGAATGTAAAAATCACATATCCCCATACTTGTTTCTGTTGTATACTAACCCTGTAGCCCAATCCGTCCTTCATATGATGATTCAATTGGTCGATCATGATCTGATCATCTAAATAAGTTATAGCAATTATGAATGAAAATTTTCCAAGGATTTCTATCTCATGAACCATGAGCTCTGTCATAATGAGAAAATATCATTTATTTTATTTTATTACCATGTAAAGCATGTGTAGAAAGAATTTGAAAGCATGAAATTTTATTTATTCATCTTTTGAAATATGCAGATTACAATCGTAAGTGGGTTAACCGAAACGATGGTCCATACAATTGACTTCCCGGGTCTATATGGTTATCTCTGCCTACACTAGATTTTTCATATCAATATCCAACTTAGAGTGTTGATGTCCAGTTAAAACCTTATGAAGACCATTTATCAATTTATTGGTGGACTTGGCTTTGTAGATATCTTGAATACGGCTATGACAATGGTGATGATGTTCTCATATTGTCATGTCCACAAATTGGATTATCAAATTGAGAAAAAAATAGTATATGATAAAGTCAGTCAACAAAATTATATCAAAGGCACTTAAAATGAAACTTAAAATGTAATCGAATCAGTTGTAGTAATACTTACAGCCCCCAATTTCCCCACGGTTCTATTCTCAAAAATCTAAGAAGACTGTATATATCTTCCAGGTTATTCTGCCACATAAAATATTAGTCAGGAATTGTGCAAATAAAATGAAGGAAAATTTGAAAGAATGGAAACAGCTAATTCATGAACCATGAGTTTAAAAACATAAATATATTAACTACTAAAGATCATCTCAGAGCTGAGATCGGTAATAAACAAAGACAGACAAATTAATTGGTTATAGCTGTACTATTTTTACTTAATTTTTTAGGGGTTTTAAAACCTAAGTCATTAACATTTCTTATATGCAGATATTAATCCTCCAAACATTGGCGAAGTCCCTCTGGCACAGGAGCTAAATGGCCTTTTGTGTAAGTACTGGCATCATAAGATGAAGAACTAACCCCACCTCTTTCTTCCAGAAGCAGGCAATGTTAGCAAGCTTCATACAAAGATGTAACAACCCCAGGTAACATAAAATAAATTTCAGCCATGCAGAAGGTACTTTTTTGGTATTAAGTAGCCAACAAGTATAGCTTGGATAACAGTCCTCAAGACATGGTCAGCCCGTAAAACGGCAAGTGGTTAAAGGTTATCACTGAAGTAGGAATTTTATGTTCAAGTATATATTGTGTCCACCAAATAACACTCATATCTCTTGATCTATTCCCTTGGCAGTGTTTTGAAACTGAAATGTTCCTGCTGGTTGCAGAATCTTCGCAGTGGTGGCTACTGGAGTGGGTTTGTTCTTGATTTTGATATGAAATCTCTTTCTTATGATGTGAGGCGACTTTTGAGTTAGATTTCAATACCAATTGTCGGAGGATGTTGGTCTGTAGATCTTCATCTTTACTAAATGTATGATTTAAGATATTTAATATTGTTTGTGAGTATTCAATGTGATTCTCTCAAACCTTACTTATTGTACATTATCAATCACCACGGCTTCTTCCCTAGCCAATCCCTCAGAAGCTCCTACTCGTAAACATAAGAGATGAATGGTTGCATTATATTAGTTCCTACTCTTACTAAAGGGGCAACAAAAGAATATCAAGAAGAAGATACAAGCCGTAAAAAAGTTTATATCAGTCAAATTACAACAAGAGACATGTAGAGACAGTCATAGCCACGTATCTAAACCATCTCCAATGATTGGCTGCAAAACGAAAGATGTAAAAAGAAAATAAAAAGGACGAGGAAGGAAATCAATAAATAAAGCATTGATATGGGATGACTTGTGCATGATCCAGAAATACCATCATTGAGACAGACTGGGTAAGGCACAAGTAAAATCAAACTAACCTTAAAGACCTCAAACAATTCATTTAACGTTCTTCACTTTCTTAACATGACCCAAACTGCTCCGAACTTTCTTTAAATTCATCTATCATGCTTCAAACCGCTAATTTTTAGAAACCCGACAGAAATATACTATAAACGAGATAACTGTAGTTAATTGTCACAAAACTTCCTGAATCCGCAATTATTGTCTTTCTTCTTTTCTTTTTAAGCCAATGAACTATTAGCAGAATGCCTAAGCCATCAAATGCATGCCAAGGAAGCATGATGATTTTAATTTAAACCTTTTTCTCTTTTCCTTAGTCCCAATGTTTCTTATGCATTAAGTATTTTTATTATTTATTGCTGTTTGTTTACCAATAGTTTATGACCTTTGCTTACGAGGTAAGTTCTTCCCTCTGCCAATCCAAAGATTGGGAATCATATGCTCTTGGCTCCTTGATTATTCATATTACCATGATAGGGTTTTCAGCAATGCCCGATGTCAGGTTTGATGGTCATCATAAAACCTTTGTTGAGGTTGGTGCTCTATAGCTGATATATACGATAAGGGTCAAGAATGATGATGACAAAAATGATTCACACAAAAAAGTTTTGCGGGTGGTTGGAGGCATAGACAGGCCAACGAACTTTGAATTGCTGACGGTGCACAGAATGATATTGCCAGCCAACCAACTAACGCAATTAGGCATTTCCATATATGCAACTGTAAGCTATAGAACAGCTAGCATGCAAAAGATGAAAACAGCCATCTTCACTAGCTGATTAAAAGATACGACATAACAGATAAAGGAATGTGCTGAAATTTTATTGTTATGAGAAAAATCAGTATATATTGATTTCACACTTAGATCATTTACCTGAATAGGAGTACCTGTCAGACACCATCTTCTGTCAGCAGCAAGAGCAGCAGCAGCTATAGAAATTTGGCTCTTAGATGACTTTATAGTATGTGCTTCGTCAAGCACTATCCGGAACCAATTGACTGAGTAGAGCCCGCCATTGTCTTCAGAGTTCTGCAAGAAGAATAAAGGGAAAGAGAAAGCTCAGTGAAGATTTAAAACTATGGACAACCGCATCTGTAGCATATTATGAAAAGAAAAGTATGGGACCTATGGGTAACACAAGCATATAATAAGTATATAATAATTACCTCGGCTGAAAATTCTGAAGCTAACACGCCATAGGTTGTCAGAACAACATCATTCTGGGCGAGGAATTTTGCTTCCTTTGGTCTACTTTGTCCATAATGAACATAAACTGTAAGGGAACCAAATTGTGCATGGGTTTCGATCTCGGCCTGTCAATTAGTAGTCAAGGCTTAAGGTTAGCAGAAAGTTGCTGCAGATTCAATCAGGTACTTAAAATATAGACTAGAGAGTCTGCCAAAGTCAAGTTCTTGTGAAACTCTTCTATTTTTTACTTTTTACTATTTCGATACAACAACAACAACAACAACAACAAAGTCTTTTTCCCAACTATTTCGACATATTTTTTTTTTTAAAGACTAGTTGCATGAGTATTCTGTATTGAGGACACCTTTCACAGGTTCAACCCTGGAAGTGTCTCTCCTTTATCCACTTAAACTCTCCTCTTCACAACCGGGCACATAATCACCACTTCTCAGAATCCATGGCATAAAGTAGCTAGAATTTCACTGCTGTACCTTCCACTGTCCAAGAAGTGTCATAGGACAGATAATCAGATTGCCACCTCCTATGAGTGGGGCCTTAAATTTCAATGAAACATTTGATGATTGACGAGAAATCTGATTGGCACCGTTCGCTTCACAAGACACCTGACTTGCAGAGGAAGTAGAGGAGCCCCCTTCATTAGACTGAGTTAACAGAAGAGCTATAGTCATTATGGTCTTTCCTAGTCCCATAGCATCTGCTAGAATCTTAAACCATTTTATAAAAGTCAATACAATATTGAAAAAATAATTGTAAACAAGAATATTTTAAGATCACGAGTGTTACATACTCCTCCTCTTGCGATTTTGAGAGAACTAGGAAATTCAGTAGTAGCATCTCCTGAAAATGCATTTATATAGATAACAGGCTCCCTCCTAGAAATTAAAGCAGCAATATCAAACAATCGAACTACTTATTAGAGCTCAATAAAATTCAGATCAAATGCTCAATATGAAGCATACTTATCAGTAAGATGATAAGCATCCCAACAGGGGTGGAGGGTTGTTGTTGCCTCCTCCAAACACCTCCCTTTCTCTAACTGCACCATCCAATGAAGTGCCTGTTTCTGGTATGATCGTAGCTCACATTGAAGAGTATCAGGTGGAAGCATTTCCTGAAAGAATATATATATATATATATATATAGGAATTTTAAAATGGAGTGGAAGTGTCTGTGGACTGGAACACTGCATAGGACTGTAACATCATACACCTGAGAGAAAACTGACTCGAGGGAAGTTAGGACTTGTATATGTACCTCTAGTTCAGAGCTGTCAGTAAGCCCTACAATATTTTCCAGCTTAGGATCTGATATACTCTCAACGTCATTTTTTATTTTACTTCCAGTAATAGATGATTTTCTACATTTTTCAGGTGGCAACTCTACTTGAAGAATTCCAGAACTGTCCTGTACAGCACAATAGTTGACAAGTGACAACATCTTCCACGTAACAAGCAAACCTAGAATAATATAAATTCTCTACCTTCGATTCCAAATTTCGCTTTCTGGTATAGAGATCCTCAGGACTAAAGTCAGCCTGTTAATAGATTCAAGGAAAAGCAAATGCTAATTAACTAAGATACATGAACTGTAACACATCAACAACAACGCTTTTTATCCAATAACTTTGAGTCTATATTAGAAACTGAAACTATATGAAATTAAGAGCAAGTCATTCACTTTCTTCACAGGAGTGAGGCCAATTAGTCTGAAGAGGGCTGGAAGTGGATGGAAAGTGGATGCCTGCGCAGCTGAGCCAGTGGGCTTAATGGATGTTTGGTGGTGTTGCTTGCGAAACATTGAACCATTGATGTAAATGCTGTTAGAAAGGAGCGAAAATTTAGGGCACATGAAAAGTAGAAGAAATCAGTACAGCAGTTGCCTATGAGATGCGATTACTTTGAGTTGATCATACATACCTGACTGACAAGAGAACGGTGTCCATGATACCTAGGATCTGTGGAGCAGATTTGCAGATACCGTCGATCTTGATGGCTTTCATTCTGACGAGTGGTGAAAGGCAGCGAGCCCACTCATTTGGAATTCTACCAATCTACACAAGTAAACTTAGTAAGCAGCACAATCACAATCACAATGGGGCAGATGTAAGTAAAATCAAGAAATGCAAGAGAGGAATAGGAGTTGTAGTACCTCGCCAGATTCTTGTGTAGAAAAACGGACAATCTCGTGAGAGGAAGAAGAAGAAGAAGAAGAAGAAGAAGCTGCAGAGCGGCGGAATTTGGAGGGGAACTTTGAGGCGGACGGGGAATTGGAATTGGAATTGGAATTGGAATTGGATTGGAGGGGAAATGAGAAGGTGACCTTGTCCCCTGCCTGGATTCTGCAGCTTCCCTTGCAGGTAGACAACCCAGCAAGATCAGTGCTCCCAATCAGCCACCAACAATCGTTGCTCTCCGATGCACTACTCGTCTTAGTCGGAGTAGGAGTAGAAGTAGAAGTAGAAGTAGAAGTAGAAGGGGGCTTAGGGGATAATGATGATGATGATGATGATGATGGCTTAGGGCTACTTCTTCCTCTTCCTCCTCTTTCTTTGACGGAGAGATTCGTCGTCGTCGTCGTCGCCGGAGCGGTGGTGTTCAAGTCGAAGATAATGTTGATGGCTGCAGTAGCGTCGTTGTTGGCCATGTGGAGAGCACGGATTATATCCATCTCCGTTGGATCATCGCCCACTACAGATCGAACTACACCTATTTGCTCCTCCCTCGGTCTCGGCCTCACCTTCTTCTCCTCCTCCTTCTTCTTCATCTTATTCTTATTCTTATTCGTATTGTTGCTATCATTATTATTATTCACCATTAGACTATATATATTAGGTTATATTGGAGAAGAAAGCATCAATCACCAAAACCAAAAATCTCAAGACTTTTCCCAAATTTATGGCCTGACAAATCCTTCCAACCCTAGCACCCGAATAAGCACCCGAAGAAGAAGAAGAAGAAGAAGAAGAATAATAATAATAATAATTGAAATAACTGAAGAAGAAAAGCAAAATCCAAAGAAAGTATTCTCTAGCAAGTAGTAATATCAAGAACCATGTGAAGACTGGAACTCGAACAAGACAGTAAGAACAATCTTCTTCTTTTCTTTTCTTTGTGTTCCAATGGATTTCAGTCTTTTCCTCCAACAGTGATGCTTCTCCGGGATCGGATGGTTTTCCGGCCCTGTTCTTCCAAAAATTTTGGGGTTTGATTAAGGACGATTTCCTTTCGATGTTTGGAGATCTTTACAACGGTCAGCTATCTTTCGACCGTCCTCATTCCCAAATTGATAGGTGCTGACCGGGTATCTTCCTTCAGGCCGATTAGTCTTCTCAATTCACTTTTTAAGATAGTGATGAAAGTTCTTTCCAATCGCCTGAAAGTCGTAATTTCCCTTTTGATTGACTCGGCTCAGTCGGGTTTCATCCATGATCGTTTCATTTTAGACAGTGTGACAGCTGCACAAGAAATTATCACGGGCTGTCACCGACAAAAGACGGAAGGGATTCTCCTTAAATTGGACTTTGAGAAAGCTTACGACAAAGTCAATTGGGAGTTTCTTTTCGATATCCTTCATCATCGTGGCTTTAGCCCTAGATGGATTTCCTGGATCAAAGCTAGCCTAGTTTCTGGTACTTCTTCTATCATTATCAATGGATCCGAAAGGAGAAAATTCAGATGCAAAAGAGGCCTCCATCAAGGAGACCCTATTTCCCCTCTTCTGTTTGCCCTGGTGGTTGATGTTTTTAGTAAATTATTTCTCAAGGCTTGGAGGGCTAATATTATCGAGGGTTTGGGGGGATTCCAAGGTTTTAGGGGTGTGTTTAATCTGCAATATGCGGACGACACTATCATCTTTGCTAAACCGAATGGGATCACCCTCCAAAACTTGAAGCTGCTCCTTGTTATTTTTGAGCGTGCCTCAGGTCTCTCCATCAATTTTAATAAAACTTCGGTTATTCGGCTGGGCGGATCCAACGAGCGTCAACTTGAGGTCTCACAATTTTTTAATTGTGCGTCTGGTTCCTTTCCCATCACCTATCTGGGCATCCCTCTTCGATGGGGGAAGCTACATAGGAGTGACTGGGCCCCTATGATCGATAGAGTGTAAAAGAGACTTAATAATTGGTCAGGACGACAACTTTCTCGGGGGGGAGATTGGTGCTTGTTAACTCCGTTCTTTCCGCCATTCCCCTGTATATGATGTCCTTCTTCTACTTGTCGTCCTGGGTCATTAAACGTATTGATAAGATTCATAGGAATTTCTTCTAGGCTGGCTCCGGCTCTTCAGAGTATTCGGCCGGAAAAAACCTTTGTAAGTGGGAGGTGGTTTGCAAGTCTATGAGCGAAGGCGGTCTGGGCATTCTTAACTTGAGGCACCAAAATCTTGCCCTACTGGGGAAATGGATTTGGAAAGCTCTCAAACAACAAGATTTAGCCTGGGCAAAAATTGTGGCTTTCCGTTACCATAAAAGACATCAAACCTGGGCTCTTCACCCATCGCTTCCCACTGCCGCTTCCCCTTTTTGGAAAGGCATATGGAAAATGGTGGATCCTTTCAAATGTGGAGTGCACAAACTGTGTGGTGAAGGATCAACGGTAAAATTTTGGGACGATCGCTGGCTAGACGCCGGGAAAATCACCCTCTATTTTTCCAAGTTTATATTCTCTGGCGCTAAATACACGGGCTACCGTGGCTGAGTACTATTCCTATGCTGGTAGTCAGAGGAATTGGCATATCCCTTTTAAAAGGGCCATCCCGATTGCGTTATTCCCCCAGTTCCGTAAGCTACTGGGCTTATTACGCTCCCACAATTGGTCCAACACTGATGCCATCTATTGGCGGTGGAACAATTCGGGAGTCTACTCTGTCAAATCCTGCTATAATTTCCTTAACTCAGGTGGAGTTGTATCGCCCTTTTATAAGCTCATTTGGAAGAGCGTGACTCCCGTAAAGGTTAAGATCCTTGTCTGGCTCGCTATCCACGATAAGTTGTTGACTGTGGAGGTTCTGAACAAAAGGAACCTAGCTTGGGAGAAAAAATACACCTTCTGATCTACCCATCACGAAGATAGGGTGCATCTGTTTGTTAAATGTCCCTTTGTCCGCCCCCTTTGGGCGATTTGTAAGAGAGCTTGGATTGTCAACGGCATGCCAAGTTGCTTTTCAGACTGGTGGTTATCCTGGAGATCCAATCAGGTGGATCCTTCTGTGCGTGCTTCATGGGATCTTTCCATGATGGCGTAAATTTGGATTATTTGGAAAGAGAGGAACGATAGGATTTTGACAAACACCTATCGCCCTATTAATTCCCTAGTGGACAATCTCGTGTTCTTCTCCAATTTTTGGGCCTCTTCGCTCAAACCGGCGAAGTTAGAGAAACTTCAACTTTACCGTCTTCTTAATGCCGTTTGCTTTTACAATGCACATGGTTTTCCACTCACTCTTAATTTATTTTGGTTCGTCCTGCTTCTACTACTTTTCTTTGATGTATCCATTCAATTGGTTGTTTCTTCTATGGCTTCTGATTACTTCATTATGACTGCAGAGTTGAACTCGGAGTCTTGCATTTCCTTTTGGTTCTGGTTGTTGATGGTCTCCCCCTGGCTTAGGGTCCCTTATCTCTATTGGGTTGCATTTTGGCATGATGGTAGTGGTTCTCAGGGTGTGTTTGTAGCATTGTTTGATCTCCGTAGGTTTCAAGTGGGCGAGTTAGCCTATGCTCAGCGGGTAGGGCAGCTTACTCATCTTGGATTTTAGGAGTCACTTTGCTCTGTTACGCTATTTTGGGCTTGCGTTCTGTATGGAGGTGCTTTGGCTGAGGCCATCTATGTTGTTAAGACAGTTATTTTCTTCTTGTTTCTTAGCCTTTTGTTTATCTGTCTTTGGTTAATTTCTTGCTGGTTTGGAGTGGTAGTTGCCTTTGGAAGGAGGTTGCGCCCTTCCCTGGGCCTGCGGATCAGGTCGGTGGTTCCTTGTTGCCCGCTGATTCGTAGTTGGTTGAAATGTTCTCTCTTTGTTCCCCGTGCTTTTGGGTGGTCTGGTTGTTAATGTTTTGTTTCAGGACTCACTCAGATGTCTGTCTTTTGGCACATTCTGGTTCCTGTTGGTGGGATGTCTGATGTCTATGTTTGGGGTGGAACAATTTGGTGCGGTTCTGTCCGGCACCTTTGATGCTAAGCTGTTGTTCTGTATTACTCTTTTTCTGTTTACTTGCTCCTAAATGTTTCTTTGTTTATGTTCATCCTGGTTTAGGCCCCCAGCGGCGAAATTTTCTTTGCTAGCTTTGGGGGGAATTTTTTAAGTTGGTATGCTGCTGTGATGCGCTATTGCGGTGTTGGTTACGCCGGCTCAGTGCGGTTTGTATCTTTTGGGCTTTCTTTTTGCACACCCAGCCTTTTGGGGGTTGGGATTTGGCCTGCTGTTCGGTTGTCTGGTTTTGTTATTGTTGTTGCGGCAGTGTTGTTCAGGCCGTGCCTTGGCCTGGCGACGTCGTTGTGTGGCCTTGGCTTTGCTTCGCCTCATCGCCACGGTGCTTTTTCTACCTTCAGTGAATTGAGGGGTTTGCTGTGTCGGCTTTGAGGACCCCTCCTTCAACGCAGTCAAGCTTTATGGTGTGTTGCGGTGGTCTGCAATCGCGGTTAGGTACTGTGCTACGGGAGGTTTGCTGTCGTCGGACGGTGGGTCTACCAGTTTGTAGCGGATCCTAGTTCCTGGGTTTGCGGGCGGTGCGTCATGACTTCAGCAGATCCTACCCTGCTCTCGTTTAGCAGTCGGAGCTATTCCTGGCTCAAAGCTGACTGTTTCCCCATTTTGTGCTTTGAGTCCTGTTTGTATAGCAATGATTTCCATTGCTTTTTAGTTTAACCCTACCGCTGTGTGGTAGGGTACTGAGTTGTGTCTTCTATCTCCCAATTTTACTCCGTGTAAAATTGCGTTTTGTTGTACAGTTTGTTGGTTATTAATATATTGGGCTGGAGTGAAGATTCTCTATCCCAGCGATAAAAAAAAAGTGTTCCAATGGATTTTCTTTCTTTTCTTTTCTGTTCTTTTATTTTCTTTAATAATTTCTTTAATAATCATTTATTTTTATGGGTTAGCCCCCCCCCCCCCCCCCCCCCCCCAAAAAAAAAAAAAATAATGTTTTCTTCTCGTCTGACAAAATATGTTTCTCTCCAACGTCAAATAATTCAATTTCTTTTGTTTATTCTTTATTCACAGACAGACATATTGGCTACTGGCTAGTCTTTGCCATCTCTTCCCTCTTTGATTTTTCCTCTTTCCCTTTTGGCCCACATAATTCGCTAATTCTCATTTTGTACTCTGTTTTTTTCTTTTGTTTTTTGTCTGTCGTTCATTGCAAGTTTTTTTATTCAAAAATTAAAGAAAATCAACAAGTGATTCTGAAAAAACTAACAGTGGAAGAATTATTACTCTGTATAAACATAGTTGGTACTAATCGGCCCACTATCTAAATAGCATGCAAACTTCAATTGCGGCTATGTCATCGACAAGCTGAGTTGTGCCACAATGCATTCCCTTTCTGCAGTCTGAGAACAAAATCACAGTAGTGAATATTGAATTATTTTAGACAACATGCATGATATGGGTCAGATGACGTGGCCCCTCCTGGGCCACAGGATCCCCTTAAAAAGCGTTCACCGCTGGATCATCCGGGTCTGCCACGTCAGCCTGGAAACCACCCCGAGCCCGTGCCACGTCAGCCCTATACCGCTTGGGCTTCTACCATGCCAGGCCCACGGGCAACCGGATCCAGACCCAGCCCCAAACGGGTCCAGACCCTGTTGGCGTCTTCTATAAATACCAGACCCTCTACCCCTTCACAGGGTAATCAATCTTTCCCCTTTCAAAAACCCTAGTTACTGTTATTCTCTTTCAGTAGCTGACTAGATCGTCGGAGGGTCTACCGCCGGGACAAACCCCGGTGTTTCTAGACCGAGTGCAGGTACACGAGACCCCCGGATCCGAGCCGAGCCTTCAATCTCCACCTCACTCCCGCCTACTCCCGAACCGTAGCCCGACTGAGGGTCAGGGCCACCATCCGCACCAAAGCTTCCGCCAAAAATACAAATCGAGAAGAACTCACCTCTGGTGCATCCACACCCCCCAAAAACAAACCGCATCAGGTTGGTGTCATTTGTGGGAAATTTAGTTCAGACGCCGGCCCGAGCTCAGCTGTCAACGGTATCCCGTCCATCCGAGCTCACATGGCACCCAAGGCCAGGAGAGTTGTCACCTTTGTGCATCGCCAGGATGTCCCTCCTCAGGACGTCCCCACCGACGCTCATGGATCCAACAATCCGGGGATCAGCCGCGAACACCAGTCGGGTGCCTCCCGTTCGGTCGTACCCGACCTATGCAAGGTCATCCACAATCGACAAGCAAGCCGGACTAGGGGAGGGGGCACTTCTAACTCGGTCCTGAACCATCCCAGACCTCTGCCCCAAGGGCGGGAACCGGCACACAGCCACGTCGATCGGAGGCCGCCGGCCCAACGTAACCAGGCTGAATGAGCTCTTGTCACCCACCAGGAGTTCCAAGACTTCCGAAAAGAGATCATGAAGGCTATCCGGGGGACCCCTGTCGATGAGACGGTCTGCCGCTCTCGCTCGCGTTCGGATGTCGAGGTCAGCACGTCCCGCGGCCCGACAGTCCCGCCGGAGTGTGACGATGACGTCTTGAAACGCCTCCAAGAAATGGAAGTCCGCCTCGCCCACTTCGGCGACGGCGGCCCGAGGCCGGCCCAGGGCCACAGGCCCACCCGACCTCCTTTCTCCACCGCCATCTTTGATGAACTCAAGAATATTCACATTTAGGAGCAATAATCTTATTGCAATGGGACATTTTAATGCTCTATATGTGGTATTTTACTCTTCTTTTCTCTTTTCCATAGGAAACAACCAAAAGCAGAAAAACGAAGCAGATTCCAAACTAATACAGCCTGAGAGGATAGTATACAGGGAACTGCAGAGCAACAGTCGACTGGCTCTTCACCAGTCGACCGTACAGAGAGATTGTTGGGGCTCGGCACAGTCGACTTACACTCAACACCAGTCGACTGCATCCGGCGGAGTGAAAAGATATAATCCGCCTTCATCTAAATCCAAATCTATCTGAACCCAGATTATATGCAAATAACAACTTCTCCAACAAATCAAAGCTAAAGAAGGGGATTGGCAAGAGCACGTGGTTAGCAGATAAGGAAGAAAAGAAGAAAAGAGAAAGAAATAAAACGCCGATCAAATAAGGAAGGAAATAAATAAAAGAAGAGGACTTTTGTGGAAAAAATGCAAACCCTAATTTTCTTCCCGTATTCTATAAATACCAACCAAGAGGCATTATTCTGGGGGGGACGAAGCATCGAAGACAAACGGAATTTCTGAATCATCAAGTCATAAACCAAGAAGATTATTCTATCAGCATCGGAGAAGAAGGGGATCGAGTAAACTGAAGCACAAGCCAGTAGACTGAGTGACAGCAGTCGACTTCTCAGAGCAAACATCATCAGTTTATTTCTTCTCTTTCTAGTTTTATTTTCATCATGTATTCGAAACTGTTAGTTAATAAAAGTTTAATTATGTGGAACTAATTTCATAGTTGGGTAGATTGAAACCGTAGTTATGTAATGCTTATATTCTTCTGAATGTTATTCTGTTACTTATTGATTAAACCTGAGAGTATTGGTATAGATTTATAATAGAAAAACTTGTTCAGAAGTTCTAAGAGCAGTCGACTGAGAGTGAGAGCAAGTCGACTGCCATACAGAACCTGAGATTATCAAGTTTGCATGTTATAAATCTGAATCTGTTATATGAGTATAGAGACGACCCGTATCTCGTGCTCATAACTTGTAACACAGGAATCTTTAGGGGTTCTTGGTTTAATCAACTTGAAGGATCTAGATCTGATACCAATTTCTAGAACTTTGAGTGTTTGTTCGTTTCCATTGTTCATATGTTTTCTTTAAGTGCAACTTAGTAGATACCATGCTAAATACTTAAGGGAAGAAACGAATTAGAGTAGATACCATGCCTAATTCTTGGCTTAGGGAAACAATACTTTAAGGAGTAGATACCATGCCCTTAAAGGAACGAACATGAGTAACTAGAATAGTGAAGAAGGAGACTTAGCATTACTGACTACAGGTGGAAATCAAAACCCAACTACTTAATAGATATTTGTGATTCAGAACTACTAGATATAGTTTCTAATCTTTTTATTTCGTTAGAACAACACCTTAAGATCCTTATTTCTATTTTATTGGTTAGTAAGTTAATTTCTACAATCTCTGTGGGATCGACCCTTGCTCGTCACTACGCTTCTATAAACGATTCGTACACATGCGAGGTTTTTAATTTGTGTCTAGTTTAGATCATCTAGATAGCACAACAAGTTTTTGGAGCCGTTGCCGGGGATTGTTAGCATTTTAACTTACAAATCAGTAAATATTTTCTTTTATTTTCTTTTCTTTTATTAATAAATATTTTCTTCTAGGTTACAGGATTTTGGTAGATGCACGGAAGGCGATCACTTCGCCCAGAACTACTACCTATTGACGCGGAAACAGAACGCACTTTGCACAGACTAGGTCGGCTGTCTGCAACCAACCAGTCGACTGCTACAAGGGACCAGTCGACTGCACAGAGACCCAATTCACGAGCAACAATGGCTGAGGAAGTACCAAATCGAGTACCAATGCAGGACAAATTCACGCCTAAGAATATTGAGCAACCTTCCAGCATTGCTTATCAACCTAATGTCACAGGGAATATGCATCTCTCTCCCCAATTACTTAGCATGGTTCCCCACTTTAGTGGCAAACCAGACGAAGAGCCTCACCTCCATCTGCAAGACTGCTTTGATCTTTGCAGAACACAAAGCGTCCAAGGGCTTACTCCTGAACAAATCAGGTTAATCTTGTTCCCATTTTCCTTAAAACTTAATGCTAAATTGTGGTATAATTCTTTGGAACCAGGATCAATTAATTCATGGGAGCAATTGGCAACAAAATTCTTGAAAAAATTCTTTCCAGCCCAGAAGACCAAACAACTGAAAAGGGAGATTCAACTCTTCCAACAAAAAGATGGAGATTTATTCTTCGAAGCATGGAAGGATTTCAAAAACAAGCTTCTCAAGTGTCCTACGCACAACATGCCTAAAGATGATCAGGTACAAGCATTTTATGAGGGCTTAAATGATACTAACAAGGCAATTGTGGATTCAGCTTGCAACGGGATCTTGATGAGGAAAAGTGGTGAGGAGGCCATCGAACTATTTGAAGAACTTAGCGAGAACTCACAGCAATTCTCAACAAGGGGAAGAGGCATTTCTAAAAAACAGGGAGTTTACGAAATTTCTAGTAGTAATAACATACAATTAGAAATGGTAAACATGAACAAAAAAATTGATATGCTTGTTAATGCAATGACAACAATGGGCAGTGTAAAAAATCAAACAAAAGAAATTTGTGCAATTTGTTCTCATTTTGATCATACAACTGACACGTGTCCCATGTCTTCTTTCACAGATCAGGAGCATGCAAACTATGTGGGACAAGGAGTGTTTCCACCAAAGAACAACCCATTCTCGAACACATACAACCCAGGGTGGAGGAACCATCCAAATTTCTCGTTGAGCAACAATCAAGGCACTCAATCTTCGCAAGGACATGCACGGAACTTCCAAATGGGAAGTGGGTTTGATAGGCCAGTTCAAGAACAGAAGAAGTTGAATTTTGAATCCACCGTTCTTCAATTGCTCCAACAACAACATCAAACAAGCAACCAACAAGAGCAAGCAATTCAGAAATTGGAAACTCAAATCGGGCAAATCGCAAAGGAGTTGAGTGAAAGAAAGACAGGAGAACTCCCTTCACAAACCATACCAAATCCTAGAGGCCAAGAACAGCTCAAATCAGTAACAACTCTGAGAAGTGGTAAGACAATTGAAAACAAGGTTGGAACACACACAGAAGAAGCAGAAACACAACTATCAAAAGTTTTGGGTTCCAACAAGGTAAGTGAAAAAGAAAGGACAATTTTGCCACCATTCCCTCAAAGGTTAGTCAAGCAAAAGAAAGAACAACATTTATTTGATATCTTTGAAACTCTCAGAAAGGTAGAAATTAATACCCCCTACTTGATGCTATTAAACAAATTCCTTCTTATGCCAAATTTTTGAAAAAATGTTGTACTCACAAAAGAACATTTCAGGTTAGGGAAGATGTGGCTTTGACAGAGGAAGTGAGTGCTGTTTTGTTAAGGAAATTACCTCCTAAATTGAAGGACCCAGGTAGTTTTACCATTCCTTGCAGGGTTGGTGAGCACTTCTTTGAAAAGGCATTGCTAGACTTGGGGGCAAGCATCAATCTTCTTCCTTACTCTGTTTATGAAAAGCTAGGATTGGGGGAACTCAAACCAACATCCATCACGTTGCAGTTGGCTGATCGCAGCATCAAAAGACCTAGAGGTATTTTGGAAGATGTCCTAGTTCAGGTAAATGATTTCATTTTGCCTGCAGATTTTGTTGTGTTAGATATGGAGGACTCTTCAATGCCATCTTCTTTACCGATCATCCTAGGTAGGCCCTTTACGAGTACAGCTGATATAAAAATTTGTGTTAAAAAGGGTACTATAAGTATGAAAATAAATGGAGAAATGGTTGAATTTAAAATGTTTGATACACTAAAGTTACCACATGATGACCATGAATGCTATAATGTTGATGTGGTACAGGAGATTGTTGATCAAACATTTCAGGTACATAGCATTGAACCACTACAAGCTGCAATTACACAGTCTCTAACATTATCTCATGTTGAACAGGAATACGATGACTAGAGGATTGCAGAAACAGTACATCACCTTGAAACTCCAAAGTCACATTCAGGTAAGCTCGCGCCTGCATTTGAAAATATTGTGACTGATAACACGTATGTTTCCGCAGACCAGTCGACTGGTGAACAGAACAAGTCGACTGTCCCGACTAATACCAGAACACCAGACGTGGAGCTTAAGCCGCTGCCTGAACATCTGAAACACGCATATTGGGGTGAGAACCAGATGCTACCAGTGATAGTTGCTGCAAATTTGAGTGCAGAAGAAGAAGATAAGCTGCTAAGGGTACTGCGAGAACACAAAGGTGTAATAGGATGGACCATTGCAGATATCAAGGGAATAAGTCCATCAAAATGCATGCATAAAATACTTCTCGAAGACAATGCAAAACCTAGCAGGGAAGCACAGAGAAGGCTTAATCCACACATGAAGGAGGTGGTAAGAACAGAGGTCTTGAAGCTATTAGATGTTGGCATCTACCCTATCTCAGATAGCAAATGGGTGAGTCCTATACATGTGGTGCCTAAGAAAAGTGGAGTCACAGTGGTGAAGAATGAAGAGAATGAGCTTATCCCTACTAGAGTGACCACAGGATGGAGGGTATGCATTGACTATAGGAAGCTGAATAACGAAACCAGGAAAGATCACTTCCTTCTTCCTTTTATTGATCAAATGTTAGAAAGATTAGCAGGATATAGTCATTATTGTTTTTTAGATGGTTATAGTGGCTATAATCAAATTGCTATTGCTCCAGAAGATCAAGAAAAAACCACTTTTACATGTCCTTTTGGTACTTTTGCATACAGGAGGATGCCCTTTGGATTGTGCAATGCACCAGCTACATTTCAAAGATGCATGATGAGTATATTTTTAGATATGGTGGAAAGGTTCATCGAGGTATTTATAGATGATTTTAGTGTTTTTGGATCTTGTTTTGATGAATGCCTTAACCATTTGCAGCTTATACTTAAGAGATGTGAAGAATGCAATTTAGTGCTGAATTGGGAAAAGTGCCATTTTATGGTACAACAAGGTATTGTCTTGGGACATGTGGTGTCAAAAAGAGGCATAGAGGTGGACAAGGCAAAAGTTGACATCATATCAAAGCTACCCCCTCCTACTACAGTCAAGGGGGTTAGGAGTTTTCTTGGACATGCAGGGTTCTATAGAAGATTTATAAAAGATTTCTCAAAAATCTCCAGACCCCTTTGTGAATTGTTGGCTAAGGACGTTGAGTTTGCATGGACAGAAGAGTGCACAAATGCTTTTATTACATTGAAGAATCTTCTCATTTCTGCACCTATTGTCATGGCACCAGATTGGAACCATCCTTTCGAGCTTATGTGTGATGCAAGTGATTATGCTTTGGAAGCTGTTTTAGGTCAAAGAATCAATAAGGTACCCCATGTTATTTACTATGCTTCTCGAACTTTAAATGATGCACAGCTTAATTATTCCACTACTGAAAAAGAAATGTTAGCTGTCATTTTTGCTGTAGAGAAGTTTAGATCATATTTGATTGGTTCTAAAGTCATTGTTTTCACTGACCATGCTGCTTTGAGATATTTGTTTGCTAAAAAGGATGCTAAGCCTAGGTTGATCAGATGGGTGCTGTTGCTTCAAGAATTCGACCTTGAGATTAGAGACAAGAAAGGAAGTGATAATGTTGTAGCAGATCACATGTCCAGATTACTGCATGAGGAAGAAAGAATTGTGCCCCCACTTAATGAAAATTTCCCAGATGAAAATTTATTTGAAATAAATATACAACTTCCATGGTTTGCAGATATTGTAAATTATCTCACTGCTCATGTTTTCCCTCCAGGTATGACAAATCAGGAAAGAAAGAGACTGGTGGCCATGTGCAAGCACTATTATTGGGATGATCCTTATTTGTTCAAATTTTGCCCTGACCAAATTATAAGAAAATGTGTGGCAGAAGAAGAGCAAATGAGTATTCTACAACATTGCCACCAATATGCATGTGGAGGACATTTTGGACCAAAAAGGACAGCACTCAAGGTATTACAATCTGGTTTTTATTGGCCTAATGTATTCAAAGATGCTTTTTCTTTTTGCAGGACTTGTGACAAGTGCCAAAGGACAGGCAACATCTCTTCTAGAAATCAAATGCCACTGCAAAACATCCAAGTAATCGAACTTTTTGATGTTTGGGGAATCGACTTCATGGGTCCCTTTCCTAACTCATTTGGTTATTTATATATTCTTGTGGGTGTGGATTATGTGTCTAAATGGGTCGAGGTTGTCCCCTCAAAAACTAATGATCACAAAGTTGTTGTCAAGTTTTTGCAGGAGAACATCTTCACTAGGTTTGGTACACCACGAGCAATAATTAGTGATGGAGGGAGTCACTTCAACAATTTTCCATTTGCTTCTTTGATGAAGAAATATGGGATTACACATAGAGTGGGTACTCCCTATCATCCTCAAACTAGTGGGCAGGTGGAGATTAGCAACAGAGAGATCAAGAGCATTTTGGAAAAGACAGTAAACACAAGAAGAAAGGATTGGTCGCTACGCTTGAATGATGCATTATGGGCCTACCGGACGGCATACAAGACACCCATCGGCATGTCACCATACCATTTGGTTTTTGGAAAAGTCTGTCATCTGCCAGTGGAGTTGGAACACAAAGCCTATTGGACCATTAAAAGGTTCAATTTTAATATGAAACAAGCAGGCGACAAAAGAAGATTGCAACTGAACGAGCTTGAAGAGTTGAGGCACGACGCATATGAAAATGCAAAGTTGTACATGGAAAGGACCAAGTTGTACCATGATAAACAGCTAGCAAGGAAGGAGTTTTATGAAGGACAGAAAGTATTGATATACAACTCAAGATTAAGACTCTTTCCAGGCAAGCGTATGTCACGATGGTATGGCCCATACACTGTTATAAAAGTCTTCCCATATGGAGTATTAGAGGTTCATAGCAAAGAGAAAAATCAAACATTCAAGGTGAACAGGCATAGGGCGAAGCCGTACATGGAGATGAGTTTAGAGCCGCACGAGGAAGATGTGAATCTTCAAACCATTCAATACATTGCATGAACTCATCAAGTCTAGCTGAAGACAGAAAACGCAGCGCTTATTGGGAGGCAACCCAATTTTTCAGGGGAGTACTTACACTCTCTATTTATTTATTTATTTCTTTAATCACTTCTTTATTTCTTTATTTTATTTCTTTCCTTCAAACTAGTTGGTAACACATGCCTATACTTTAAGTTTTGTGCGAACATTGAGGACAATGTTCCATCTAAGTTTGGGGGTAGTTATTTACATTTGGAGTCCTTTGATTTTTTTGGGATAAACAATTTCTTATAAAGTAAGAGTAAGGATACTTATTTACTTTAGGATTGTTGAGTTCCATAATTCCTTACAAAATTGTACGAGTCATGCGATTATACATAAAAAAAAAACAAATGTGATGCTTTTTCTAGTGATTATTCCCTTTGATCTAGTCCTAAACAGAGTTTAAGTAAATAGAGTAAAAATGAAAAGAATATATATATATGAATAAAGTCAATCTACTCCAATGTTTTGAGTGCTTAGTAACTAGGGGTATTCATCACCAATGTTTACCTTTACGTCAAACGGTAACTTGAAATATGAGTATGCAAAGCACTTAAAATCTGTGACTTGTTGAGTAACCGGGTGGATTCATCACAAATGTCTTGCACTCGCGTCAAAAGGCAAGTGACGACTTAAAGAAGAGACTAAAAAAATAAAAAAATAAAAAAAACTCTAGTTTGCTACTCGGTTTGTAGTAGAGAAAAAGGGATAATCACAGATGGAGTGTTACATACTATAACTATAATTAATTGCATGACAAGTGTGGTTGAGTTTGGAGTTATGAATAGACAATTGCACTAGAGAAAGTGGGTATGCTTGTTTTTACTTCATTTGCAAATTGTTTATAAATTTTGATTGGAAAATTTTGATGCTTTCATAATGAGACATTTTCTTGGAGTGATGGGATGAGACTATTATTTTCCCCTTGTTCATAATTTCACTTTTTGCTTGAGGACAAGCAAAAGCTAAGTTTGGGGGTATTTGATGAACTCAAGAATATTCACATTTAGGAGCAATAATCTTATTGCAATGGGACATTTTAATGCTCTATATGTGGTATTTTACTCTTCTTTTCTCTTTTCCATAGGAAACAACCAGAAGCAGAAAAACGAAGCAGATTCCAAACTAATACAGCCTGAGAGGATAGTATACAGGGAACTGCAGAGCAACAGTCGACTAGCTCTTCACCAGTCGACCGTACAGAGAGATTGCTGGGGCTCGGCACAGTCGACTTACACTCAACACCAGTCGACTGCATCCGGCGGAGTGAAAAGATATAATCCGCCTTCATCTAAATCCAAATCTATCTGAACCCAGATTATATGCAAATAACAACTTCTCCAACAAATCAAAGCTAAAGAAGGGGATTGGCAAGAGCACGTGGTTAGCAGATAAGGAAGAAAAGAAGAAAAGAGAAAGAAATAAAACGCCGATCAAATAAGGAAGGAAATAAATAAAAGAAGAGGACTTTTGTGGAAAAAATGCAAACCCTAATTTTCTTCCCGTATTCTATAAATACCAACCAAGAGGCATTATTCTGGGGGGGACGAAGCATCGAAGACAGACGGAATTTCTGAATCATCAAGTCATAAACCAAGAAGATTATTCTATCAGCATCGGAGAAGAAGGGGATCGAGTAAACTGAAGCACAAGCCAGTAGACTGAGTGACAGCAGTCGACTTCTCAGAGCAAACATCATCAGTTTATTTCTTCTCTTTCTAGTTTTATTTTCATCATGTATTCGAAACTGTTAGTTAATAAAAGTTTAATTATGTGGAACTAATTTCATAGTTGGGTAGATTGAAACCGTAGTTATGTAATGCTTATATTCTTCTGAATGTTATTCTGTTACTTATTGATTAAACCTGAGAGTATTGGTATAGATTTATAATAGACAAACTTGTTCAGAAGTTCTAAGAGCAGTCGACTGAGAGTGAGAGCAAGTCGACTGCCATACAGAACCTGAGATTATCAAGTTTGCATGTTATAAATCTGAATCTGTTATATGAGTATAGAGACGACCCGTATCTCGTGCTCATAACTTGTAACACAGGAATCTTTAGGGGTTCTTGGTTTAATCAACTTGAAGGATCTAGAAGGGGAGGGTTAGCCTCTACAGCCCCCATGTAAACTATGAGAGATGTAATCGGCACTTCGTGCCTTGTTTTTTGTAAAGATCTAGTATGTTGTAATTATGCCAGCTTTCTTAAAATAAGCTTTGGCTTCGTATTAGTTCACATTAGAAAACATGTATCGGGCTCGACATTCGGATAGTACCGCGAGCCACAAAAAACATCCTTTACAAACTCAGGGCTCGGCATTCGGATAGTACCGCGAGCCACAAAAAACATCCCTTACAAACTCAGGGCTCGGCATTCAGATAGTACCGCAAGCCACAACAAGCTTCCCTTACAGGCTTATTCCTCGGCATCCGGATAATACCGCGAACCACAAGAACTACACCATAGCCATCTTCCTGAGAACAAGTGTGGGGGCTCGTCGTCGACCCCGAGCAAGGTCGTGGCTTTCTTCAAAGCCATTCGACTGATACGCTCGGCGACGACCTTCAGCTACGCCCATTACCGGCTTTCTCCTCGGTGTGGGGGCTCGGCATCTGCCCCTAGCATGGTTTGGCCCTCTTCAAGCCCATCAACCTATGCGCACGGCGGCAACCGCCAGCTACACCCGTACCGTCTTTCTGAGAACAAGTGTAGGGGCTCGGCGTCGACCCCGAGCAAGGCCGTGGCTTTCTTCAAAGCCAGTCGACCGATACACTCGGCGACGACCTTCAGCTATGCCCATTACCGGCTTTCTCCCCCGTGTGGAGGCTCGGTATCTGTCCCTAGTATGGTTTGGCCTTCTTCAAGCCCATCAACCTATGCACACGGCGGCAACCGCCATCTGCACCCGTACCGTCTTCATGAGAACAAGTGTGGGGGTTCGGCGTCGACCCCAAGCAAGGCCGTGACTTTCTTCAAAGCCACTCGACCGATATGCTCGACGATGACCTTCAGCTACGCCCATTACCGGCTTTCTACCCGGTGTGGGGGCTCAGCATCTGCCCCTAGCATGGTTTGGGATTCTTCAAGCCCATCAACCTATGCGCACGGTGGCAACCGCCAGCTACACCCGTACCGTCTACCTAAGAACAGGTGTGGGAGCTCGTCGTCGACCTCGAGTAAGGCCTTGGCTTCCTTCAAAGCCATGCAACCTTTACGCTCGGTAACGACCTTCAGCTACGCCTACCACTGGCTTTCTCCATGGCGTGGGGGCTCGGTATCAGCCCCGAGTGTGGTTTGGACTTTTTTAAGACCATCAACCTACGCGATCGGCGGCAACTGCCAGCTACACCCTTGCCATCTTTCCGAGCACAAGAGTGGGGGCTCATCGTCGACCCCGAGCAAGGCCGTGACTTTCTTCAAAACCACTCGACCGTCACGCTCGGCGACGACCTTCAACCACGACCATTTCAAAAAAGTTTTCATTAAGGTTTAGGGCACCCGCCTTCGGCAAACGCCCCGAGCTTCGAGTCATTGGTTGACCCTCCTCTCACCTGCGAGCAACTCGGGGTTTGCAGCTTTCAAAAGCCAAAATTCCGAATTGTTCGAGTGCAGCAGGTGAGTCGCCGATCCAGGGCTCTCTCTAAGCCTTCGAATCAATTGATCGGACCACCACTCACCAACGAACAACCCGGGGCTTTACGGCCCTCAAGGCCAAAACCCCGAATTGTTCGAAGGTGATTGGTGCGCCACCAATCCGGAACCCTCGAGCTAAAGTCCTAATTCTAGGGCTCCCGCCTTCGGCAGGCACTCGAATCGTATGGCAGATAAGCCAATCCCAATTCCTGACAACCAACAAGGAGGGAATGGGGGTTATATAACCCCCTCAGAAGCGCAGTTATTGCATCTGGGAAGTCCAAACGACGGAAGGCGAAACGTCGCCATTAATGCTTATCGGAAGGCGAAACGTTACCATTAATTCTTATCGGGAGGCGAAACGCCACTATTATGCGTTACCTGCCTAAAGTCACCATGTGGTCCTTCCCCCTCGGCGGCGACTCCTTGCAAGGCCGAGTCCGACAACAATCCTCGCTCAATGAAATTATCAAGGTTAAAGAAGTCGGGAGTTTCTTTTTATTACTCATCGCGCACCCGTAACGGCGGCATAAATACAATAAAAAGCTTACAAATCACTCATGCTCGACTTAAAACTCAAATTCGGTGCTTCCTTCGGTTTCCTTCTCACGCTCGGCCGGTCCGACCGGGGAAGGCTCTCCCGCAACTGAGCTTTCCGCATCATCAGGCTGGGCCCCCTCCAATGAAAAGGTCGGAGATGGTCCTAATACCGAATTGCTCGCCTCCTCGATCAAACTGATGCCTAGCACCAGCTTCAACCTACGGATCTCCAACTCTTTCTCAACAACGGCCTCACGAAGAAAAGACTCCGAGCCGACCGCCTGGTAGAGGCATCCAAGATCGACCAGTTCGTCTCGATTACCCACCAATCCCGTTCGGCTATGGCTTTCCTCAGACGAGTGACCTCCAAGCCGAGCTCCCTAGACTTGTTCATAAAGTAATTCACTGTGGCCGCTCGATCCCGAGCCTACTTTCGTTGGCGAGCCAGAGCCACCTCCATGACCCTCGGCCCAGCTCGGACCAAGGAGGTCTTGGCGAAAATATGGTCGGCACCGAGGACCTCATGCGTCTATCAAAAAGACAAGAAAACCAACAAGTCACAAAAGAGACTAAAGAAGCACAAGTCATGGAGCATCGGCCAAAAGATTATCTTTCATTAATTTCAAAATTTTTGTGCTACAAAAGGCGGTGGCCAGTCCGCGCAAGGCATGTACAAAATCAAAAAAGAAAACCTAAACTATGCTTGAGGAGGGGGGGGGGTGGCACCTCTTCGTCAGCAGGGTCGCCCCCGACCTCCTCTTGGTGAGGATCCCCCATCTCCTCGCCGCCGGGTGTTATCGGATGCTCGGGCTGCCAGTTGTAGTGGAGGTGGTCGACCCTTTTGTCCGGATAGATCAACCGGAAGTGCTCCTTAGCCTTATCATAGGCCTCGTCCTGCGCAAGGATCAGGGTATCGGCCATGGTGATCTCCGCCTCCTCCATGGCCTTCCGCGCCTTCTCAGCTTCTTTCCGGGCCTTCTCCTTGAGGCGATCCACATCCTTCTTATGGTAATCGACTATCGAGGCTATCTGGGCTTCGTGGACGGCCTCCATGCTCCGAGCCTCCTTTAGCTCGTCCGTCACCTTGTTCAAGTCGCGGAGATACTTCTCCGCGTTCCTCCTCTCGATGAGGACCTCCTTCTCCAAGTATTTCTGAAAGTGCTGCCTATGAAGCATCGCCTGTCCGAGGAAGGAAAAGTTAGAAAAATCCTAGAATCTAAACTCAGTGCAAGAGTACAAACACTCACCGAGAGTGGCACCTGAGACCACCACATGAAGGCCATCTCAGACGTCTGCACGTCCAGCGCCATGCAATCCCACTCTGTGGCAAGGTTCCTGGCCACCTCAATGGCCACGGGACCCTCAAGCAGGAAATCCCCTGCGAGAACCGACCAATCAGGGGCATGTGGCCTAAGCCCCTGTTGCCCAACCATCTGCTTAGCTGTGGGCCGAGGTGGGGAAAGCCTCTGCTCCGGGACCTCGGAAGTTCTCTTGCTACCCGAGCTTCCCCCCGCCTCCCTAGACGCCCTCGGCGTGTGGTGATGCTTCTTGGATCTATTTGGGAACGGCTCCACAGCCTCCGAGGTCGGTCCCTTGCTGGACCCCGTGCCCTGAGCAGCCGCCTTATCCTGCTTCGCCTTCTTCTCCTTCTCCGCCCTCCTCTGGGTGCAACGACCAACAAGGCCTGTCTATTGTCAAGCTGCTTGGCCGTCATCTCTGCAAAATAGAAGAAGAGAGGCTAACGTTAAAATGAAGGCAAAAAAATAGGAAAATTCAGAACAAAAACATACTAGGGTCGGCTGGACTCAGTCCGGCTCGGGCCAGATGCATTTCCATCATTCGGGGCCACCCTATGCTGTGCCCCCCAACGATCTTCCCCACCTTCTTCCACTCTTTCTCAGTCAACTCGCTACGCTTCGAAGGCTTATGTTTGGCTTGAAAAAGTTCCAAGCGGTCGGAATCCCCCAAGGCTTCTCGCTCTGGACTATAAAGTACTTCTCTTTCCACCCTTTGATGAAGTCCGGATGGCCGTGCATCACCTTCTTATGAGGCCTAGGCGAAAAGTCGAAGATTCCCTCCGCGTCCCCCAACGAGCTCATCCCCAAGATAGCGCGGAAGTATGTAAGCCTCGGCTTGACCCACTTCTCTTGGCACTTCAAGATAAAGCAGACCAGGTGCTTCCAAGAGTTGGGGTCGTACTGCATCGGGCTTAACTTCGCCCAATTCAAGACTCTCTTGATGAAAGGGTGCAACGGCAGCCCAAGTCCCGAGATGAAGGCATCCTTGGGAAAAACACAGTAGCCCGGCGCGAGAGTGGTAGTTGGACGAATACCGGGGCTCGGAATCAGAAGTTCGAACTCCCATGGAATAAAGTAGGCCGCCCTCAAGATGTGCAGGTAGTCCACCTTCAAGACACATTGGATGCCATCCATCCTGATCTTCACCCGACTTTCGTCACCCGGCACGGAGGGGAGAGGAGCGAGATCCTTAACATCGTCAGGATACATCCTAATCGACCCTGGATTTTTGAAGGTGACAGGGGCAAACTCGAACCCCGGTCTAAGAGCATATTTATCCGGCAAAGGGGGGCTATCCGGACTGATCAATTTTCTTTTCCTCCTACGAGGACGAGTCTTCCTCTCCGGAGGCGGTGTCGACAAGGGTGGCAGAGGGGGAAGATCGCCCTCGCCTTCGGCTACTCCTCCTGCGGTGCCTTCCCCCGCATCTCCTCGAACATCGTCTTCCCCGGCGCTTTGATTGGGCTCCCCCTGATTCCCCTCAGAGTCTTCCTCGTCGTCTTCCTCGTCCTCAACAGCCCCCTCTCCCTCGGGATCTTACTCCTCCTCATCACCCTCCTCGTCCTCAACGTCCCCCTCTCCCTCGAGATCATGCTCTTCTTCGTCGTCGTCCTCCCCCTCGTCCCCATCCATGGGCTCCTTCCCCGGCCTATGGTATCTCAAGGGCTGCACGACGAAGACTACATCATTCCCTCCGTCCGACCCTGGATCTGACAGGACCTCCTCTTTAATCCCATAGTCGCCCAAGGACCAAGACGTCGGTGGGGACTCAGCTTCCCTCTCGGAACGGCCTGACGAGCTTGCCTCGGAGCCGGACTGAGAGCGTGACATTACGAGTCAGAAATACTAACCTGAAGTATCGCGTTTACGGGTAGATCACCTGAAAAAGGTCGTTGACGGCAGGTAAAAAAAAAACCCCCTATTCTTGAAAATTTGAAAAACAAGTAAGGAAATGAAGGAAAGAAAAAAGGGGGAGGGGGGGGGGGGATTTATAACAGAGAAAGAGACTCCTCAATTTTCGCGAAAAGATCTGGCCATTGGATCTTAAACATTAAGATCCAACGGCCGCTAGGATCTGGCCATTGGAGCTCAGATGGCACCAGAAGCCGCTAAAAAAAACCCCAGGCTTTTCCAACAAGTTAGGAGGATCGACGCTCGGATGACACCGCGAGCCCCAAAATCCTCCTCTATTTCACAGGAGGTTCGGAGCTCGGATGGTACCACGAGCCCCAAAATCCCCCAGGCTTTTCCAAGCAGTCAGGAGGGTCGGAGCTCAGATGGTACTGCGAGCCCCAAAATCCCCTAGGCTTTTCCAACCAGTCAAGAGGGTCGACGCTCGGATGACACCGCGAGCCCCAAAATCCTCCCCTATTTTAGAGGAGGCTCGGCGCTCGGATGGCACCGCGAGCCCCAAAGTCCTCCCCTGTTCAGCAGGAGGCTCGGAGCTCGGATGGCACCGCGAGCCCCAAAATCCTCCTCCATTTCACAGGAGGCTTGGAGGTCGGATGGCACCGCGAGCCCCAAAATTCTCCTCTATTCAACACGAGGCTCGGAGCTCGGATGGCACCATGAGCCCTAAAGTCCTCCTCTATTCAACACGAGGCTTGGAGCTCGGATGACACCGCGAGCCCCAAAATCCTCCCATATTCAGCAGGAGGCTCGGAGCTCGGATGGCACCGCGAGCCCCAAAATCCTCCTCTATTTCACAGGAGGCTCGGAGCTCGGATGACACCGCGAGCCCCAAAATCTTCCTCTATTCAACACGAGGCTCGGAGTCCGGATGACACCGCGAGCTCCAAAATCCTCCTCTATCTAACGAGAGGCTCGGAGCTCGGACGGCACCGTGAGCCCCGAAATCCTTCTCTTTCCAAACAAGTGAGGTGCTCGTTTATCGACCCTCGACGCTCGGCAAGAAGACCCCCTACTCAGCAGATCGCGGCGTCCCCTGGCTTTTCCAACAAGTGAGGGGATCGTCTACCGATCGTTGACGCTCAGCAAGAAGACCCCCTACTCAGCAGATCGCGGCGTCCTCTGGCTTTTCCAACAATTGAGGTGCTCGTCTACCGACCCTCGACGCTCGGCAAGAAGACCCCTTACTCCACAGATCTCGGCATCCCCTTGCTTTTTCAACAAGTGAGGGGCTCGCCTACCGACCCTCGACGCTCGGCCAACCGAGCTCCGACTCTTCTGTGCCCGGCACTCCGCATGATTCCAATAGGGGATCCCTTCACCTTACCCCCCTGACCTCTTCGGGAAGATACAGATCCTATTTCTCGCCGTACACCACACCCTACTCTTCCTACAGAGACAAAGAACCACTCCTACACGACTGGATCACTCAGCCCTCCAGGAGTGGGGGGCTCCTGATATGGGTCAGATGACGTGACCCCTCCTGGGCCACAGGATCCCCTCAAAAAGCATTCACCGCCGGATCATTCGAGTCTGCCACGTAAGCCTAGAAACCACCCCAAGCCCGTGCCACGTCAGCCCTATACCGCTTGGGCTTCTGCCACGCCAGACCCACGAGCAACCGGGTCCAGATCCGACCCCAAACGGGTCCAGATCCGGTTGGCTTCTTCTATAAATACCAAACCCTCTACCCCTTTCACAAGGTAATCAATCTTTCCCCTCTCAAAAACCCTAGTTACTGTTATTTTAGTAGCTGACTAGATCGTCGGAGGGTCTGCCACCGGGACAAACCCCGGTGTTTCTAGATCGAGTGCAGGTACACGAGACCTCGGGATTCGAGCCCAGCCTCCAGATCCAAGCCGAGCATCCAGTCTCCACTTCACTCCCACCTACTCTCGAACCGTAGCCCGGCTGAGGATCGAGGCCACCGTCTGCACCAAAGCTTCCGCCAAAAATACAAATCGAGAAGAACTCACACCTGGTGCATCCACACCCCCCAAAAACAAATCGCATCAATGCACTTCACGCATGCACAAATATAGTACTACTTAGAAGATAACCCTCTTCCATGATAATTACTTTATACCATATATTTCCATACATTAACGGAGGTCATTGATTAACAAATTATACACAAGCCAGGAGGTTCATAATTAATTAATTAATTACACAATCAACCTACGAGACATAATATTACATTGGACAAGATTACGGAAACATTGAACAATGAAGCTTTACAGAAGTGCAGCCCGAAGAGGCAAAATCATATTGCACATAGAGGGAGCTCTTTGAAGTTGCCAAGCTCCAGCATATAAGTATGGCAGTGCTCATGAGAAAAAGCATCAGCTAGATTAACCACTAAATCTCAAACGATGAACAAAACCCCAGAAATAAAAAGGGTTTCACTTGAAATCAAACATGTACAGATGAAATATTGTACGATTTTGCATCCCCCCTTTTCGTGGGGACCTTTGTCAATCAGAAAAGCATAAGATCAGCTTAATTATTCCTTCCCGACTGATCAATCAGAGTACCAACTTGGTCTCCACAGAGTGCCCTTGAAATGTTCCCAGGCTCAAGTACATTAAAGAAAACAACTGTAGACAGATATAAACAATCCTTTAATAATCCATGACCAACTAACCCAGTCAATGATAGTGGCAACTAAAATTTTAGACGAAAGAGGAAAAGAACTAACCAGGAATGTTGTTCTCCTCACAGATTGATATCGCTGTCCTATCCATTGCAGTAAAGCCTCTTGCGATCGTGTCCCCAAATGAAATGTGCTCAAATGCAACAGCATTTGTTCTTGAATGACATTCAAAACTACTCTCCATGTTGGTGCCTTTAAGCAGAACATCAGCATTAACTGCAAGACATACACGTTGTATCAGACTTGTCCTTCAACAGAAGATGGCAAGGGAGGTGAAGAGGTTGCTGTGCAAGGAATTTCATCATCTCGTGTCTGGTTTTAAGAAAAAGGTCAAGGAATATGTCTCCAAAAGTAAAGAAATTTCTTCTTTTTACTGAACACCTGTTTTCCTTCTTTTTACTGCACATTTCTGTATTTCATGAGTGGGTACATTATGTGTATGCTGAACAATTTTTTTAGAACTTTTTTTTTTCATTTTGCTTGATATTTTAAAAAAGTGGAACATACTTTCTGCGGCTCTCAAAGCAGCTGCTGTGTCAGGGTTTCCCATTCCAGCACCAATTCCACCAAATATAACAACTCTTCCTTTTTCCAGATGTCGAATAGCTCGTCGCCTGATGTACGGTTCAGCAATCTCTTGCATCATAAATGCAGTTTGTACACGGGTCTCTACGCCAATTTTCTCTAATGATGCTTGAAGCAAAAGAGAGTTCATTGCTGATGCCATCATTCTGTCGTATAAGTTACAACAAAATAAACTCAATTTTTGAGATAAAGACCTATATTCAATTAAAGATTAATACACATTTTGTTTAAATTGCAGCAAATTCAATATATGTATTCACAAAGCAAAGATATCGTGTACTCCGAGGAGGGACCCGATTTTATATGCATATACCCAAATATTTATATTTTATACATCTATATACACATACATATATACAAGGAGAATGCAATTACATGTATATTTTGGTTAACTTTACTATTATAAAATATTCTATGTAATAAAAATGAGTCCCATGTCGACCATTATGTAATATATATTGAAATTTGTTGTGATGTTGCATGGATATACTGTTAAACATGGCAAGTTTTTAGTTAAACTGTCCAGACCATACACATGAATAGATACTGGCTGGAGTCCAAAGCTTGTCTGAACTTCATGGATTCAGATTTTGTGTCCTTTGTTGCCAGGTATTTTAGCTAGACCTTTGAAAATCCATCCAGAAATCAGGTCAGGTTATTGCTTAAAAGAATCATATGCTCAATTGGGCATTTAAAAAAAGTATGCAAAAAATATGGCCTTTGATTCTCCTCAAAAGACAGTTTCCCCTACAAAAGCCCCTCGAGATCTGGCAAAATCATGGAGGAGTCACCTTTTTTCTGGAGAATCAAAGGTCCAGATTTTCTATCATACTTTTATCCTATGAACAACTGGGCATATGATTTTTTTCCCCGTATGCTCAGTCCCCCTGGCCAGTTTAACCCATGACCATAATTCACAATTACGATCAAAGAGAATAAGAGGCTTCAGTATTTGCTAGAAGGCATGGGTACTCTCTGAAGATAGACGTACCCATGTCAGGTACGTATTGGATGCCTATATTCTTTGGGTACCCAAGGCTGCATACCCGAGGAGGCATTGGTCTCGGCAAGGGAGGAGTGCATTGGTGAGAATCAAGCAAATTGGCATCAGGATGCTCAGCCAAATGGAAAGAACGGGAAGAACAATACATTAAAATCCTCGAGTCCTCAAGGAAGAAACATCTAGGCTTGAAAATGAGAGTATTAATGAAGTTCTGGGGGCACTTGGTGTTTTCAGCAAAAGAATTAAATATTAGGGTATATATTATTGATGAAGACATCGATTCAATTTAGTTTAGTATTTTATTTCAGTACCATATTTGTTTTTGGCAATTATAGCCATATGTAATTTTTTTTTATGCGTTTGAATATTTTTGAGATTTTAGAATATTTTGATATTTGTATCAAGATTTGTTTTGAGCCTATATATAGGCTTGAGATTAATGAGAAGTAATGTCATTCTTGATTAACAAAATTATTGTGTTGAGTTATTGCTCTTCATCCCTCTTTTGAGTGATACAATTGAGATCCAATTATTAGGGTTTGTGATAAATCCTAATAAAATTTTAGAATTTGTGATAAACTCTAAGATCTACTCCAAATTAAAAAAAATCCCCCAAAATAAAATTAACCCAAACCCTAATCCACTTCTCTCTCCTTCTACTTCTTCCTCCAACTCCCGACCCACCCCTCCTGTCGACCTTCACCGTCGTCATCACCCCTACCACCACCGCCAGCCATCGTCACCCTGCGACCCCTCTGCTCCTCTCTCCTCGCCTGTCGACCCCCACCACCGTCTTCCCCTTCCCTCCTCTACCTCCCGACGCCCTCTCTGTCGCCCTCACCCAACCCCTAGCCGACCTCCCTCCTTCACTCGTCGCCACTACCACCCCGTAGACTGCCCCAATGCTCGCCCCGCCTCCCTCCGTCGCCAGCAACCCCGGGACCCCCCTTTTTCCCTTGCCGACGATGACTGCAGCCACCCCGAGGCCCCCCCGCTGCTCCTCCCTGTCTCAGCGTCGCCACTTTGCGGCCTCCATCGATGGCCGTCCGCATCCCTAGTGCTACCTAATGTTCAGATCCAGCGAATTCACGATGTTTTCATCGCAACTTGGTATACTCTTTCCACTTTTCAAATATTTGTATTACTACTTTATCATCTCTATTATATTATCTGATTTATCCGTTGTCCACAAATATTGAGTGTGTGGTCTACTTGCCGATTAGTATACAAATCTTTATTGAATATCTTACATGCTAAGTACGATTAAGTATTATTGTTGATTGATAGGATTGAACTTTTAATTGGGCTTGTTAAACTACTTCAATTCTTGAAAATCCATCGAACCGATTAACTGTATTAATTTCTAACTTGATCTGCATTACATGTTGGTAAAATTAATCCTTTAAAATTCATGGAAATTCTCTATTTAGGATTACGTTTTACATCAATTATAAATTTAGATACAGCTTAATTTTATTTTTTTGCTAGTAATAGGGGTCTACTGCAATATTCTAACTTAATAATAAGATCAATATCTTTTAAGGAAATAATTAGGAAATTAAAATTTTAGTCTGACTATAATAAGATTCAGAAAAAAAAATCATCGAATTGATAACAAAATCAAAATAAGAATAAACAACTGTAAAGGGTGAATAACACTACCCAATTTGGTAAGCTGTAGCTCTGTCAGTGCCTGTTGCAGCTACCCAAGTGTCACCACAAAAGAAATTTCGACCTCCAACAACAATAGCAACCTAATAACACACCAAAATCAGAGTCATAGTACAACATCAACAAAATTTAAAAGCCAAAAGAACTAGAGGAACTGCATTCAAGAACTTGTGAAATACCTCTACACCAAAACGAATCGCATTTGCAACCTCCTTTGCAATTAGCATGATCACCTGGAAGAAACCAATTAAACTAGGGATATCTCTAAGAATCTACTATTTTAATGGGAGAGTTTGTCACCAAACAAACACGTGCATTGTAACCCAACAAACACATGTATTGTAACCCAACAAACACGTGCAATGTGCATGCATAACTAATATAAAGGAGGTCTTAGGTTTGATGTTAGACAACGTCGAATTTTTAAAAAATATATGTATATAAATACGTGCATCGCACGTGTAAATTACTAGTTTAAGTAATGTATAGGATATCATATAAATTTTACAGGCTTCGAAGGCTTTTATGCTAAAGTGATATAACTTTTAAATTTTAAAATAAATAAATATTAAAAAGGTAAAGAACCTTTGGGTCAACGTTATGGGGGCCAGAGCCAGCCAATGCAGCACCACTAATTTTTAGTACCGCCCTCTTCCATCTTGGATTTGATACTGATTTCATCTTGAAATTATTCGCTAAGGTAGTAGAACTAGGCGCTGCGACTGAATATCTGCACAAGCAATTAACTAGTAGTGAAATAATGTAACTTGACATCCACAACAAGTTATCAAAACCCAACAATGCTTACATCACAATGACATAAGTGAGACAACCAAGGATTTCATTCTCACTCCTCAAAATACAAGAATCTAGTCAATAAGATTTAAGAATTATTTTATTTTCCAATGTGAACAAATTTAAAAAACAGCTTTCTGAAAACCGTAACACAAACAATAACAGTGTTGTTGATTAAATCTAGCAACAAAGGAGAGCAAAATCCACTACATGATCAAGGTTGTTCAACTAATATCAAAGAAAAAGCTGCAGATGATGACAGTCCAGATCAATATGGCATCACTAGGAACAAGACGGGAGTTATCAAAAATATATATTATAGAAAAGAATGATCGTGGATAAATAGGTGATACCACAATTTAAAGGATCCTATACAATCCATAGGAATCAAATCAGGTTTAAGTGGACAAAGATAAAAAATCTCTCTCCATTGAAAAGATTGAGTTAAATTTCCTGCCAAAAGATGGCCAAATACTGGGAACATGTATGTTCACACAAAAAAAATGCTATTTCACATCTATGTTTAAGTTGAAACTTGCAAAAAGATCCATGTCATCTGTGTCCTCTTTAATTACTTGTTCAAACAGAATTACTCATTTTCAATGCAATTGACAGACCTCCTGAGCTCTCACTGATCACCTTTTGCTTCCACATTTACATAAACTTCTTTGCCGTTTTCCAGCTTTAGCATTTAGCAGAGAAAAATAAAAGAAATTATTGATCCGAAAGGAAAGCTATATAGAAATAATACCAATGTAACAACAATAATATATGTATAAATCTAACTTCCATGAAAGATCATCTCATGGAAGTTTATGTTACAGGAATGCTAATAAAATTTTGCAAGTATATTTTGCTTTCCTTCCACCTATTCACATCCTTTTTTTCTCGTATTGGATCATGATGATACCTCACGTGTCATTAAGCCAAAAACTTGACGTTCTCTTTTATGCATTGCTCAACAAGACAACAAGAGCTACGAACTTGTCAAACCTAAATAATAAAATATATTTCCCATTAGTTAGAGATCAAATGAAAAGAAACACAAAGCTCATCCCAATATTTTGGGGTAGGTTACGTGAATCCTTCTCCTCACTCAACTCTGTCGAGGGATTACCTCCTTCGTCAAATTAACACTTCTCAAATCCATATTAATATCTTCAACCAAATTTGCCTGCGTCTACCAAAGTCCTTTTTGCTCCGCTAACTTTCGTCATTTCAATTTTCTTAACTAGAGCAAACTCTGTTGTATGTGTCCACCAATCCCAATGCGTTCTCCTGCATTTCCTCTTAAATTGGAGCAACCTCGACTTTCTTTCATATGCACACATTTCTTATTTTGTATTTTTCTGAGCTTCCACTCATACACCTAATCATCCTCAGGGCCAGATTTGGGCCTCACAGCCTTGGGCTCATGGCTCACCCAAAATTTTTTTTTTTTTTTTGGGGGGGGGGGGGGGGGGGGGGGGGGCATATGCAAGTCCAGCCTAAGTATAAGTCTATATGCAGCCTCAATAACAACAACAATCACAACAAAGCCTTTTTTCCAACTAGTTCGAGTCGGTCACACGAATCATGGTTTTTCATTCTGCTCGATTTAGCGCAATATCTTCTGTAAGACCACAAGCTATCCTAACTTTTCTCATAGTTTTCACCCAAGTAAGTTTTGGTCTTCCCCTACCCCTAACTCTACCATCAATACTTATCAAATCA